>JASCZW010016648.1:0-18349 GCA_034211315.2 Aedes japonicus | reverse complement strand
TGGCTTCTTTCAAGTATAAACAAACTGGTGACTCACTTCTTTCGCGAACATTTCCGACGAATTTGCAATTAAAAACAGCTGGAATGTTTGGATGCAGCAACTTGAAAAAAGTAACACAGGAACAACATACACTCGACAGAAATTACGTCACTAGCTGGCTATCGATTTAAGCCATAATACTCAAGTTTGAACATATTTCGCATTATTTTCTGCCGCGCCCTGTAGAGTTTTATTCGGTCACCTTTTTGCTTTAATGATTACCTTAAGCCTTTTCGAGAAAGCGTTACAAGCGTACTATCGCATTCTTTGCAGCAGGAATTTCATTCCCAGTTATCTGAAAAGCTGCTTTCTGAATTTCGCTAAATGCCGGTTCGGATTGGGGTTCAAGCGCTATTATTCCCATTGAGTGCCCCAAATGGAAAAGTCCAATGGGTTTACTGTTCATGGCAAAGAAGGCCGTCCTCTTCTGTACACAGATAAAGTCCGGCAAACTGTTCTTTGCAGGTAGGCCAGCGTAACTTTTGCTGGAATATAAAAGGGCAGAATTCTTTTTGGAAGGTCCATTTGCAATTTCCAAAAATGGCTGGAAGCACGTTGAATCAGATTACCTAGATCAAAACATTGTTGAGGTAGTAGATGGCACTTTCACTTTTTTTAAAAAAAACACTATTTAAAAAATCTTTTAGTATCTGGTTTTAATTTTAACCCTCTTTTCGACGAATTTTGTTTTTTAATTTTAATTTTAAACCCTTTTTCTAGGATGCGATTTCGAAATTATTTGGCAAAATTCCACCTGTCTCCACCAATCATCTTCAAACTTTCAGGAGTAAACTAAAACATGTTTTGAATATTTTCCGTAACAAACAAAATTTCAATTCCATATTCAATGCATGAACCTTCTTCTTTACACCACTCATAAGGTCCTGTGCAACATTTGACCAACTTTTGCGTGGTAATCCAGTTTTTCTTCATATCTTTCTCCGATTCCACTTCTTAGGATGCTTCGAAGTGGCCCAGTATTTTTCGATTGACCGCAGTTTTGGTGCGTTCGGGGGATTGAGATACTTCAACTGAAATCGACCTTCAGCCTTCTACCATCCGTAACTTCGAGTAATGGCACGAGGCTAAATCCGACCAGAAAATCGTAGGACCATGCAGTGTGACCCAGAAGAGGAATAGATGCTGTGAAGCATTTCTTAGGTACACCTGCCCATTGACCGATCCAGTGGTCACGAATGGGGTGCTCTGGTTTCACACGAGCAAATTGTTGTCAAATATATATTTTTGGCAAGTTTTGACATCTTCTGCCTCTGAAGTCCTCAGGGACATCGAATTTATGATTAGCAGTGAAAGACCGAGCCCAGGAAGCTGCCGAGTCTGCTTCTGGCATACGTTTCATCATCCATAACGAGGCAATGTGGTTTCATCAAGATCTGGGTGTAGAGCTTCCGTGCACGTGCTTTACCTACCGTATTCAGCCGTTCATCGTCATTAGGCGCCTTTTGGACTTGGCACGTGTGTAGTCCTTCACGTTTTCGCATCTTGCACGAAAGTTTTCGTTAGATTCAGCTACTTCCCACATCTTCGAACTGAACTCGTTGGGATTCCTCTTGAAAGCTTGAATTACCTGCCAGATCCTTAACACTATACGGGGATCCATTTTTGCCTCTTTTTCTTTCCGATTGATGGTCTCAAATGTTCATGGTACCGATGTGGGAAGAGCTGATACTGAATCCGAGGTTGATAACACTAGGCCATGGTGACTCGTCTAATCTAATCTAATCTTACACTAACGCAGCCAATTCTTGAAAGCATCCTGATGGTTTCCTGAATACATCATTTTTCTTGTCATCAGCCAGGCCAACTGGGTAGTTTGTGCCGCAGAGAGAGTTCTGAAGAAATAGAGCGATTCCAGAAAGATCTAAAATCGCTCTACTACTTTGCATCAAGGCACGGAAGAAAGCGTGGACCTCCCGTACAGATCGCTTCCATGTAGAGTTAAACAGCGGGATAATTTGTACTTTATCGTTGGGAGCATAGATGCTAGAAAGATAAGTTTAGCTTCTTTTGCCTGTGGATGAACTTTTGGCATTCGAACCAAAAGCCTGGCAATAATTGCCAAGGTTATAGCGCCTTATCTCGCAGACTGAAATTGACATTGATATTTAAAATTTACATCATAATACATTTAATTGTTGTCATAAAATAGTCTATTAAGGGATCGTTCATTAATTATGTCACGCAAAAAGTGACTTTTTATAACCCCTTCTTCCCTTTGTCATGGTTTTTGTATGGACCTTAATTTTTTTTGTATGGATCATGACGTTTTCCAAAACCCCCCCTCCACCCTTACTGCGTGACATAATTATTAGATCTTCCCTAATACAATATATACTGAGATTATCTCTCTCTCTCTCTCTCTCTCTCTCTCTCTCTCATTCTCAACTTTTCTTAAATTTTAATTTGCTCAACTACATTGTACAAACTATTTAACTACTGGAACCAATAACTGCATCAAGCAAGTTGAACCCTCTAAAGAGAGCAATCTGTGTTCATACATTTTAAGTTACGATTGAAGGATTTGGTGAAATTAGAGCCCTTTGAAGCCATTCGTGCCTTTTGGCAACTTTATGCTTCTATTAATGTCCAAGGTAGTATCGTTTTAGCACCACCCGGGGGATACGTGGTCCTATACCCAATGATTTCATTATCTCCAATCCGCTCAACCAATCACAATGTTTTGTGATATAGTGGGCGGAATATTATAAGTTGAGATAACTCAAATCCGTTTCCGACATCTTTTGCATTTTGTTTTTTTGTATGCTCTGAATCTGAAAAAAATGAGTTTATAAGGATTGCGACGAATTCGTTCACGTACCGTTTTCACCAAATTTTGAGTTAAAACACAAGGACGAACCAGTTTTTTTCTTGATTTCGATTGTGCCTCCATCTCCGTAAAGTACGATCGATTGAAGATTTCGATCGATTGAATATTCCTTCTTGACCTGTAGCTGCCAATAACTGACAAAGTCTCTTAACTTGCAAATTCAACTGTAAAATTTGATGTCAAACTTTTAAAGTAAGAGCAATCATTGGATGTATACAGATATATGTTTCATTAACCAGGTACCAGGTGGCATTAACAGGGATTTCTACACTGAAAAAAAAACCGCTTCAGTTATTTGCGTCAACTATGTTTATCTGGAAAGCCTGTATTAACATTTTATTTAACAAGTATCAGTTGCTTATGTTTCGAAATGGGAAAGTCCTGTGAACCTTTTTCATGCTCCTCGAGGCTACCATAACTCATCTACGAAAATAATTCAGAGAGTCGTTTGTGCAACCATGATTGAAAATGCTGAAGTCTGACAGCACTATAGCTTTGATTGGTCCAAAGTGGGCAACATTTTCAGATTCAGATAGTGGAATAATAGGGTCGACACTATACATGTTGAAGTTCATTTCATTTAACGGGAAAAAGGGAAAAAGATTAAAAACGAGATTGACGGAAATGGATCCGCTGCTGAAGTAGTGCCCCTCTATATCCAACGGTAGAGCTTGGTGAGACAATTCTAATTACAAAAAAAAAATGTAACCTCTTATTTCGAGCAATAGCTACTTCGTTTTACTTAGCAATTTTTGAGCTCTCCTCTTTGAAAGAATTTAATGGAACCGGATAAAACATAAACGTACAAAAATACCATAATCAACTGTTGCTTGATCTGTTAGCCTCGGGAACGGATAAAGCACGACCTCCTGGATGCAATTTAAGTTGATTGATAATACACACAAAGAATATTGATTATTAAAATTAAAAAAAAAAACCATTGCCAAAATTGAAAAGTTGCATTGGTTCTTTTTCGTAGAAAGCGGTTTGCTTTTTTCAAAACATAAACCTTCAAACCGTCAATTCAAAAATTTCCTGCTCTGTACATTTAAAAGTTGAAATTTTCAGAATAAATTGTAGAACTGTCAAATCAAAACCGTGGCATCGTTGAAAACGAAACCAAATTATTTTGATTCCAAAATGAACTTTCGTCTAGAAAGTGTTGTGCAATTAAAATCAAAATATGCTTCTTTGATTGAAATAAAAAAAAGTTTAAAAATAAAAGGATTGAAGAATTAATGGCATTGTTTGAAAATGGAGCAAATAATTCTATTGCAATACGAACTATCGTGATGTTTTCCATCACGAGAGGGTCCATGTTGGACATTGTCATCCAAATACACATGAACAACATCTGCTGCCTGGTCTGCTGCCGTTTGTCATCGCTGACAGTAGCGCTGCAAATAAAATATTGGGATGATTAATTTAACTAAAAGATTAAAAAAAAATCTAAACACAGTTAAAAAAACGATTATTTATTTTGGTATACTAGAGTTATATATACAGTAAAAACAGTTAATTGAGAGATGAATTTTCCTTTCTGTGCAATTCTCAATTTTTCGGTAGTATTTCCGCCATCAGATTTTGTACAGTATCCACAGATACGCTACCGGTAGCGATTTATCTTGGAAATCGTCGATTCCATTAGCTTTCTTTCCGCTAAACCTGTTTCCGCTAAACCAGAGCCCAGCATTATTTTATTGAGCGTAGTTCTGGGCAGTTGGGCAGACTGTCTTTTTGGCATCGGATTTCGCATAGTGACAAGAGGCCAAAACAGAGCTGGCGATTTGTGATTTCTTATTAATGGAAGCATCCACTTTTACGGACATTCTTTATTGTAGTACATCCTTGTTGATAGTGCCGATAGAGACGAAACTTTTGAAGAGATGATAGAGATGAAACTGAAAGATGAAACCAAATACATCTTTAGGAATTTAGACACCCTCATTGTCCGGAAATATTCGCAACGCCGTTTCTTTTCATTGCGATATAAAAAGCCCGACCCGGAAGCTGTTGAAAATCTTCGAGCACATATGTTTCGTCGTCCATTACACAGAAAAAAGCGTTCCGAAAATAAAAACGGACCGTGAACTAGTTCAAGTTTTCAGGATTTTTCCCTTCAAACGTTATTTAGTTCATAAATACGTCATCCAGTTCACGGTGGATTTTTGCATGTTCTCGAATTCATGACTGCAGTTCACGGATCTGGGCATGGATTTTTTTCCGTGTATTTTGCTGTGAAAAGACATTATCATTAGACACTTCTCATGGGGAAGCAACGAAAGCCCCTAAAAACAAAACCCAGCAGCCAAAAATAAGACATACAAGTACATGTAAGTAGAGACTCACAACACGAAAATTTGAGCCGCTCAGTTCCCGAATGAACTATTCTCGTAACCAGTTTGGAGACTGCATTCCTGAGTCCAGTTGGTATTAATGTAAATTAGCCCATCGATATGAACCAATTCCGATGAAAACGCTGAAATTTTTAAAAGCTGCATTAGAAGGGTGTCCACATCAAATTGCATCACGGACAAAACACGGTAGGAAATTATCTAGTAGATTGATCCTTTTCAAACTTCCAAACAATAAATTATAACCTCTAAGTAAACTTTTGGCATATTTATTTCATTCAACTACAATACCACAACAACACTCTCACCTTATGCTTAACTCCACTCATTAGGTTCTATACAACATCTGGCTGCAGCTTCTTCTGTACGGAAACCCTTTTTTTCTACATGTCTTCCTCAGATTTGACCTCCTTTGGATACTTCCGTAGTGGCTGCATCTTAAAAGCCCTGTATTTTTAGATGGGCCTTAGCTCCGGTGCGTTGGGGGGTTCAAGTCCTTGGGTATGAATGTGACCCCGTTGGCTTCGTACTACTACAGGACAACATTTGCATATTGGCACGAAGTTAGATTGAGGAAGCAGATGCTTCTGTAGACACTCCTTGAGGTAGATCTACCCATTTAAAGTCCCGGTAGTCAAACAGAAAAAATAATAAATTTTAACAGACGCGTAAAATTTAATTTCAAGCCAAAGCAAGTGTAAACAACGTAATTGTTTGCTATCTTTCCTACAGCATACAACTTTTTTGTTATCTTGCATGCAGCAGACCTGATTCCAGCGATATCTGGCTTAAATTTACATGAAAGATCGCATTTATGTATGCCAAATCTAGTAGTCCCTTTATGTGCATTTAATTACGCAGAAAAATAAATGTTTCTTTCTATCTGTGTATCTTTCCGTGTGGGTGCTGAAAGTTTTGAAAAATTTATGTTTGAATATTACTTCCCCTCTTGGTAAAAATCAGATACGTCTGTTTGAAAAAGTACTCGAGAATTGTTTTATCAAAATAAGTGTTCTATGCGAGCAACGTCCCGAGCGCTTCGCCCATTTTACGGTCCAACTAATCGTCCTACCGAGAAGACTATTCGCAATGTGGTGCACAAATTCCAAGAAACTGGCTCGGTGAAAGCTCAAAGGTTATGTTAAGTCGCAGTCGAAAGCTTTTGTGAGGTTATGTTAAGTCGCACGTCTATGCCAATGAGCCACCGACGCCTCCAAAGCCAACATTACTCAAGCCATCAACAAGATTCAGCCCGATTTGTGCGCCAAAGACATGGAAACCAAGGTGGCCATTTGAACGATGTCATATTCCGTACATAATCCTATTAGGCCTTTCAATCAACAAACAAATCTCGTCAATATCTCACTCACAGTTTGTTTTATTCAACTTTGAAGGTAGGAAACGTTTTTTGGTAAGCCCTTCTATTTGGAATCATTTTCACAGCAGATCAATTTGAACACGTCAGTTCCAAGGCTCCACCGCCTACTTCGATCTTGTTAGAATTATTGACTGAAAAGCAAATAGACTGGCATCGGAAGCTTTCAATTGATAATTCTGGCGGATGATGAAGAGTTGGTTTCATGCTGATAACTTTGTAGCATGAGCGTGGTTATTACTCACGGACGAAAGGTTCAGTTCTGACAAACTAAGTTGAGTATCGGTCAAATGCCGGTTGATCGGCAATATAGAAAATAACTTCCGGTCTGTAAATTTTAACCACAAAAATAAAGTTTAATTCGCCCAATGTAGCACCATTTTAGACCGGATTTTCAACTTCCGCACATTTCATAAAATCGCTCTCGAAAACATGCCCAAACGATGCCCTCCCAAACTCCATTTGCATTGCCTCCCTTCGTCAGTGCACTCTGACGCACTTTTCGTCCAATAAAAGCAGTATGCCGTACTTGAAAGCATTCAAATTGCCACATCCGATTCTCGATATCAACACTTAGGATACCGTCTCATTACATAAACGTTCTGCTCGTGTACTCGGTAAATGTTCATTACTCATCCAACGAGTTCTATACCTCCTGTTGTTTCTCCTGCTCCGCGTCCGGTTGGAATTTCCCGCACACCTGCCAATTATAATGAATGATGATGCATTCCACACTCGTGCTTCTCCGAATGGGTGCTATCGATAACTCTCCGTCTATGCAAGTAGAAATAATTCCAACCGATAAATGCCGATATCGATTACCAAATTACTGCGATCCATTTTCCAATAGATGATTTCATTCCGATTGCAAATCGATTCGGAGACCGGTGACGACGATCTACTTCTCACTAATCGATCTATGCCGATAAACGCCGATAAGACAAATCATTTTTTTCACCTTCCGATTAATCTTCATTTCCAGTGAGCTATCGACGAATCGCCTCGGCTACGACGCAGTGCAGGCACAGGTGGTCAACCTTAGCAAATTACAAGTTCTGTAGTGGGCAGCAATCGTTTATCGCGCCCGTCAAGCTTACGTAAACGATCTTATCGCATTCTTTTTTTTTCTCGCTCTACAGCAATCTCAACCACAACAACCTGGGCCGGATACCGACGTTTTGGGGTCTGAACAGCCTGGTACGGCTACAGCTGGCCAACAATGGGATCGCGGCGATCGAAGTCGAAGCGCTGACGAAGTTGACGGGTCTTAAGTTCTTGGACCTTTCGCGGAATGACATCAAGGACATTCACTATGGATCATTTCCGGCCAAGAACAGCTTACAGTATTTGAACCTCAACCTGAACAGGCTGTCGACGTTGGGGAAAGGAACATTTCAACGCTTAAAGTCACTGAAGAGATTGTGAGTATTCTTCGTTACATTAGATTATGCGAATCTAACTAATCAAATCTAATCTTTTTCAACAGGGAAATCAACAGCAACGCCTCTAGACGAGGTGCAGAGTTTGACCTTTCAGAACTTGAACCAGCTGAAAAGTCTCAAAATGAACAACAATCGTATCCCCAGCCTGATGGATGGCGTGTTTCACGGCTTGACGACGATTCAGACACTTGAGTTGAACAACAACAGCATCACAAGCATCCGCAAGGGTGGACTGTTCAATCTGACGAGTCTCACGAACTTAGCATTATCAAGAAATGCCATCGTCGAGATAGAACAGGATGGGTGGGAATTCGCTCCACGTTTGCTCACGTTGGATGTTTCCCACAACCGACTGGAATCGGTGGACAAGTATACGTTCGAGGAACTGTCGCAGTTGAAGACGCTGAATTTGGAAGGAAATCAAATATCAGCCATTGGCGAAGGGACTTTCAACAGTACGAAGAGTTTGGAGGTTCTGTATCTGGGATTGAATAAAATTTCCTGGACCATCGAAGACATGAAGGGACCCTTCTATGGCTTGACGAAGCTGGAGAAACTGTACCTGAATTCGAATGAAATCAAATCCGTCAGCAGGAATGCCTTCATCGGGCTCAAGTCGTTGATGCTGTTGGAGCTAAGTCAGAATAACATTTCCTTCATTCAGAACAACGCCTTCAAGGATACGGTGCGATTGAAGGTAAGTTTGGGGAATTGTTGCACCGCTATGGGATTCAATTTTGACATTTTGTAACTTTCGTTTTAGAATTTGATTATGAACTCAACAAATTTGTTGTGCGATTGTAATCTGGTTTGGTTCTACCATTGGATCAAGGAGCGAAAGGATGTCTTTCAGCTGGATGCAGAGTGCAGTTATCCGATTTGGTTACGGGGACAGTTGATTCGGGAACTGAGCGCTTCAAATTTTTCGTGTTGTGAGTATTATTTCTATTTTTTTTTTTGGCTGCTGGTTCTTGTTCTCTGGGCTTCGGTTGCTTCCCCATAGGAACTCCGAAGGATTCATTTCGAACCGTCCAAGTAATGGAAATTTATTTTCTCTTAGCGGAACAGGGGGTCAAGTAAGACGAACAGATTATGAGAATCATCAATAATTTGAAGGGAACTTCATGCGTTCACAAATTTATAGGCAGTTTGTTGCAGTTTTTTATGCTGTTCTTCATACTAATGTTTGCATTAAAAAAATGGACTTTTTTCGGATGGTGATAAAAAAAAGCTAAGACAAATAATTGCTTTTGATAAATTTCCCATGGAAGGTAATCATTTAAGCTTACTTGCAAAACAATTCTACGCCCTTGCGAGCGGCCTTCCGGCAGTTAATCGGAATATTCGCCATGGCGGACGAAAACATGCGCATGTTTCTGAGTTCTTTCTTCGTTTTATTTATCAATTCCTCCTCAGTTTTCGTGATGAAATTTTCGGAGTAGATCTTGCGCTTCATGTTGGCCCAGAAACTCTCGATGGGACGCAGCTGGGGGACGTTGGGCGGGTTCGCCGACTTGGTTATCACATCGATATTCAGCCGATCCATCTCCCCCAACGATCCCTTCGAGTAGTGGACCGACGCCAGATGCGGCCAGAACACCGCGTCTTCGCCCTTATGGTATTTCTTGATCAACGACGCAACTTCCGGCAGGCATGTCGTACTATAAATTTCCCCGTTCACGGCCAGTCCGGAGCGAAAGAAGAGCGGCTTTGACATCCCCTTCTCGCTGAATGTCAGCCATAGCAGCACCTTCTCGGGGAACTTGGTGTGTGAAATGAACTTTACCTCCGAGCTCACTTCCTTCGTGGGGGAAGTAAAATACGAAGTGCCCTGCCAGTCGGTGCCATCCAGGGTGAGATAGGTCTCCACCGCCACGTCGCGATTCGCCGGGAAAATCGAGTTGACCATCTTATTCAGCCGCTGCCGCTGCGTCATTGCCTGCAGCTCTGTAACCAGTAGACGTGACTTGATGTTCGCCAGGTACTTCTTCACTGTTTGGCCGGTTGAACCGACCTCCCGGTCAAGCGCACGTAGCGATGTAGCCACTTTTCCCTCGGGCTTCCTCTTCAGCATCCTTTGGAGCTTATTGTCGCTCAGGGTTGTCGGCCGTGCGGAACCGGACATTCTTTCGATGCTCTGATTGTTGCCTAATATTGCCAATATGTTGAAGATACCGTAACGGGCGTATCCGGCGTCCAAAAAATGCCGCACGATATCCGTTTTCGACGCGGCGAAAGGCCGTTCTTTGAACGCGCACACTTTTGAACGAAGTTGCTTCGCTGTTCTTGCCATCACGGTTTGATCTGATAGATCGCCGTGAAACGCATATCAGTCCCATCTTTGCTTGCTTTCCTATTCATATGGGCCTGATATGCGTATCACGGCAGTAGAGCTGTCAAATGTATGTCTGCTGACTCACGGGTTACTATGATTGATGCTGCATGGATAGTTTTGTCAAAGCGTGTTAAGGTAAACTAATGAAAAATGGGCCATTTTTGTCCATTTTTTAAATGCAAACGTTACATGGAAAACGTGTTTACCTAATTGTTTATGTGGACGATATTTTAGTGAGTTGTGAAGGCGAAGCAAAGGTCGAAGCGGCGAACAAAGGGCTGAAGCAGTAATTCGTAATCTTAGAGTGCTCAATGGGGAGATGGAACATCGATCATGTTACCGGGAAGCTCAAACTCGACGATGCTAATAGGGTGAAGACGAAGATGGACGAGGGTTTCTCGAGCACTGAGGATCAAGAGTCCTCAACTGTTTGACGGGACAGACTATCGGAGTCTCTTTGAAGCTAGCGTCGATAAAAGGGTTCGTCTTTCACTGTGCCGAGTGTCGGGAGCTGATTTGGTTTTAGACATGAGTGAACAGCTGAGCAATCCGGTCAAGGTGATGGTGAACAATCAAAGCTGTACCCAGTTCGTCACTTCGGGACGCAAGAGTCGTCGCTCCAGGCACATCGAGGTGCGGGGATATTTCGTGAAGCAACTATGTGAGGACAGATGCAAGGCTGCAATTCCAATACTGTTCTCCCTAGCACTTCAAAGTTGAGCACAAACCACGTATACTATTTACCCTAATAGCAAACTTGTTGCAAACCAGTTAAAGAAACCTTCCATGTAACTCCAATTGAGTCACAATCGAGTTGCTGTAACCAACTATGACAGATTTGTGTTGCTTGGGAAGTCTTCGGGCGTGAAATTCTCAAGAATTCTACTGGAGCATTCATTAGTTAGCAATTTCAGAGTTGTTTGTTTTGTTTTGTTTGTAATTTTTGGTCTCAAAAATCGTGAAGTGATAATCAACCTAACCTATAAATCATATGGAAAAAAGACTCCCTCCAGTTTCACCTTAACCGGTGGATTCAGCAGGAAGCAATGTTCTTTGAGAAGGAATGTTGGTACAACAACGATCATGTCACCTTCTAATATAAGCACCTTGGGCAATGACTAGCTTGTAGAGTTGGATGACTATAGCAGAGTGAGAGCGCAGCATCAACCTTCAGCTGTGTGCGCCATTTTATTCATTCGCAAACGAGAATTCGAAGTGTGAACATCCCGTGAATAAAGATTATCATTTCCTTCATTTAATACTACAACTCCGTTTTTCATGCCGCTGGAACCTCAGGTCAATGCAAGAACTGTCACAAAGTTCATCTGCGCTTTTGCAACGAATGCAAAGTTCCTCGTTCCTGGTTGTGGCTGAGCAAAACTGGTGATTCTGGGCATGGCTTGGTGTATTCCAAGAAATGGTCAACCCATTCGAGGAACACATCTGCAGTCATGTTTCCTGACGTGTTACACTGGAATTGCGTCCCAGGTTCAGCCCCTTTTTAAAATCCTTCGTTCATCGTCATTCGCGGGAATTTCATAAATGGTGGCCAAAACTGTCCCGTAACAAACAGACATATTATAACGAATGATTACATTCCGCGGAGGAAATGGATCCCTCTGGCTTTTTTTTCTTTTAAGGAAATACGGGAACGGCCCTATCACTTCGAAGTTTTCTGAGCACAAACCTCAAATACTATTAGGGCTTCGGGCGTGATTTTTTCAAGAATTGTTTACTCACTGGAGCATCCATTGGTTAGCAATTTAAGCGTTTTTCGGTTTGTCTTGTTTGTGATTTTATGTCTCAACAATTGTGAAGTGATAATTAGCCTAAGCTATAAAACATACAGAAAAAGGACTCCCTTCAGTTTCACCTCTTCTGTTTTTTTAGGGTACCTAAAAGTAAATAACTCTTAAGTATGTTTCGAGGTAATTTGTTCACGAGTCTCGGGACGAGAACGAGAGTAAAGCTCGTGTGTTAGGTTTGATATATCTATAGTAGAACTTGTTGTGTTTAATCTCTGCTTGATACGCGATTATGCGAAACACTTAATCGAGTGGTAAGTCATACCCAGAGAAAGTGTGTGGTTCACACCCTCTAAAACAATCCCGGCTTAAAACCCATGAACAGGCTATGCTTGTTGAGCAACACTTGTGTTAGACCTTTTGTTACAATGTCTAGCTTGAACGGCTGACAGGATGTAGCATAAATTAAGTTTTCCACCTCGAACGCATTCCTTGATAAATGCAAGTGCAATCGTCCGATTGTAGACTGGTAATCCCTGAATATCTGTGCCGGATAACCATCCCGAATCGCCAACTCGACAACAACTTACAGATCTATAAAGTCTCACAGGTGCAATCTCCCAACGTTGTTTAGTTGAACTAACTATCATTAATATCACGATCTGACGATATTCTGGCTTCCTAGTGTACAGTTGTATATACTCTTCTTATTCTTCTTCTTATTCTTCTTCTTCGTTGAACATTTCAAGCGTATTGTTTACTCTCAACTTGTTCAACTTAGTGTTCTAAATGCACTTCCACGGTTATTAGTTGAGAGCTTTCGGTGACAGGTACCATTTTTGCATGAGTATGATTGTGTGACAAGAACAATCATACCCTATGCCCAGGGAGTCGAGAAATTTTCCTTAACAAAAAATTCCTGGACCAGACCGGGAATCAAACCCAGTCACCTCCGGCATGGCATTGCTTTGTAGTTGCGCCTTTACCGACTGAGCTAAGGGAGGACCCAACATGTTCGCATATTCAGGAACAAACGAACATCTCCAATTTCTTGCACCTGAATTCCTTCTGTAGTAACCGTTTCACTTCGCGATAAGCAGCATGTCTTAGAGCAACAGAAACATTTTTTTTGCGGCGTAGAACCACTGCGTCCACTGAGTTGAACTTTTGTGGTATACCACTGTATACTATACTAATTCGCATCTTAAAGCTAGATCACCATTTGTCAAGTGACCAGCCTAAGACGCGTCTCTCAGTCAGGCAAAATTGAGTTTATAAAACCCACCACCTTCCCAGAATTTGCAGTCTAAATTTCTTAAGGTTGCATATAGCCACTGTACAGAAAATTAAATCTGCTCTTGTACACAGAGCACTCACAACTGCAACAGAAACATTGGTCCTGATGTGTTTTGTTGAACATACAAACAAACAGTTATCTGTCCTATGATTGCATTGCAGCAATCGTTCCAAGTTTACGAAGCCTGCTATTGACCATAAAATGATTTGTTGAGCTTGGATATTCTATTCTCTCCGAATTATTTCGGCTGTCGTATATGAATGAAGCGGTTGTCCGATCTATCTGTTGATCTGATGATCACGATGACTCACGAATGCAAGCTTTGATCGAACGGCTGCCATTCTAATAACAGCGTCGCCGAGAAATCGAACTCAACGCTTCGTAAACCCTTTTCACTACTAAATGTGCATTACGTTTCTGTACGGATCCATCTGGCGCCAACTTTAGCCGGAAAACCCACTTACAATCTGCCGGCTTGCTTCCAGCAGGCTATTCTACCAACGGCCAGGTTTCGTTTCCGGCCAACCTTTGCATATCTGTAGCTCTTCGATGATGTCAGAAATATTCTCGGCGGAACATTCAGGCACGTGATGCACAGATATTCGCTCAGCACTTGGGCCGCAGCCATGGGCCGAAGAGAATGAATACAGTGCTGTTTCTGAATTTGTTTGGGACGGTTGAGAGTTGTGTTTTTTTTCGCGCGATGGCCTTCTTCTCTACGGCATTGTAATAAATTTGCATTGTTCTTGTTTCATCAACCCGGTCGCTGACCGCCAACTCTGACGACCTGGTATTCCATTATGGGAATGGAAAAAAGGTCAAAGTACACATGTCGCATGCCCAGGATCGCATCTGCTATGTGTGAACACACGATCTCCCACCGGAGGTTCCCGGCCAGGAGATCTTCACGGTGTTGTCAAGATATGGACACGTTAAACGCATCGTGCGGAAGAAGTTTCTGACGGAGCTGGGCATTCACGCCTACAGTGGGCGTGGCGCGTACATGAACGTGAGGCAGAACATCCGGCATCGCTGTACTTCGCCAACCAGTAGGGAAATAATTATTACGAAGGCAACAAGGACAAATGCTTCTTCTGCAAAGAAATAGGATACCTGCTGGCTTCGTGTTTCAAGGGGCAGAATCGGAGTTAGCCGAAAGTGCAAAGTCAAGAAAAGCAGTAAAGCGGTAAACTGAAGAAAACGTCCGGATGTGCAGTAAACGGAGGTACAGCCACCAGAGGATCAGAAACTAAAGCACCGACAAACCGACATGAAACTCAATCTTCATTATTGATCAAGAATCCATAACGACCAATTCAAATGTGCAGCAATCCCATCTGTCAAAACCTTTAGAATCATTTTATCTAGATCAAATAAATGTGTCCAAAATTGCTCAGACATGAACCTTCTCATCAAGGTCCCAAGCGTGTTCGTGGCTTCAATAAACATTTTTAGCGAACACGAAGATAGATGTCAGCAATATAATTTGAACAGAAATGTTAAAACATTTGCTATTGTCATTCATGTCGGTTTGTCGGTAACTAAAGCTGAGGGAGAATTCGATACGGTAGAGGTGCAGGAAGATAAATCGGAGGAATCTGTCATCATGCCGGTGGACACCGAAATATGTATTGATGAACCGAAAGAGATGACACTCGCGATCGTGCGTTGTTACAGTTCGCCGCATTCATGTCAACGGGGATCAGTAAACAAAAAGAGTCGGCTAGAATTGCAAAAGAACAAGAAGAAGCTAACATAAAATTGCCCCCAAAAAAGAATAAGAATTATAATTTGTTTAAGAAATAGTTTTTTTGTGTATAACTCACAAGCATTGCATTTTGGCTCCGTAAAGCTAACGCAATTGCTAACGCCGTATAAATGAATAACCTGGTAAAAAAAACTTATGTATTCAGCTGAGGCTTTGGTCTGATTGACCGACCTGGAATAGAGCATATACAAGCTAGAAAATGATATTCACACTAACGTCCAGTAGTGTGTGAATTCCGAACTTAAAAGACTATCACATGGAAAAATTGAGCCACTAGCACAAGTTAGCTGAAGAAAGCAAAGCCGCAACTAGTAAAGGTCTCTAGATATAGAATACTTTAATTGGAGACTTTGTTGCTGATGATTTACCCGACAATACTCAGCAGCACGAGACTCGGAGCTAGTCACAGGGTCGGCGCACTACCTGAGCAACCGGAGGGGCTTCGCGGAATAAAAAGGCACTCAAAATTCAAATTAATTGAAACTCAACGGATTTTACTGTTCAATGGTTGTATTTGTCTGTAGTGACACTGGATTACCGGCACGTACCTTGATGCTATTCCTGGACTCCGGCGAGCGCTCGCGGCGTTGATGCGAATCCAGTGATGGGTGACTCGCCGTGGTGAAAGATGACGATCTGGCGGTGACGACGGGCAGCAGTCGATGGGCTGGAATTTCGGGGTCCACGGTTACAGGTACTTCCTTCAAGCGAAGTCGGTTGACGACGGCAAGGCCGCCCTTTGTCGAACCGAGAAGGATATTTTTTCTTGATGATAAGGGCTGGTGCCCAAAAGCGTTTTCCTCCTTGATAATTATGGCCCAAAGCCAGAAGAATAATAGCGGTCCTTAACGATTAGAAATTGGCACCTTACAGATCTCACCTCGCCAATCAGAATACAGGTCTCACCTCGCCAATCAGAAGGCTAACTTTATCCGGCACTAACTTAGCCACTGGCAATGCTTTGCAGCACGTCTTATCTACACGCTCGCCTGATTAAAACTACTATCCAATGGCCGCCCACTGCGAGTCCTTCGAAACTTCAGCCAATCACCCATGTTCCGTGACGTCAGCAGTACTGGGACTTTCTTCACGCCATGTTTAGCTGTCGTTGATTGCAGCTCAGTGGTGGTAACCGGTTTGGTAACCGGTTTGAATCTTCGATTCACATGGCGGATTTAAAAACAATTCAAATTTCTGCAACAACGGTTACAACCTATATGCATACTAGCACCACGTAGTGAATGAATTCGAACATATGTGACTACCACCCGGAAGAACTTGGTCACTAGCATAAGTTTGTCGAAGAAAGCAATATCCTAACATATAAGACACTCTAGATATAGCATAATGAAACTGAAAGCCCATATGTACACTAGCGTCGCGTAGTGAGAGAATTCCGAACAAATTTGCCCACTATTCGGAAGGACTTAGCAATTAACACAAGTTTGCTGAAGAAAGCAGTGTCCTAACTAGTAAGGCTCTCGAGATATGGCATTATAAACCTGCTGGCTCAAGTGCACACTAGCACCACGTAGTGAGTGAATTCCGAACCCATGTGCCTACCACTTGGAAGGGCTTGGCTACTAGCACAAGTTTGCTGAAGAAAATATCGTCCTAACTAGTAAGCCTTGTAAAGTAAAATGAAAAACTGTTATCAAATAAGTAACCAGTTTTGTTATCTCAGATATCATTTTGAACGCACCTGTTATCGCATAACAAATTTAGTTATCAACTTTGACAAATTTTGTTATCACCTGTTATCAAGTTTTAAAGCCGATTTTTGACGAACGTTACTGAATTCTACCAGCATGCTGACGAATGCTGAATATAACCAGCATGTGATGGATATGAAATTGAGCTTCTCACCGTGTTACTTCAGTTATTAGTGTATGAATTTGATATCATGTTCATAGCATCATTTGAGTTTATCTCAAGAAATTTGTTCATATCATGAAATTAATATTGTGGTAATCAATATTGATCGTTCAATGATTAATAATATGACAGTTAATATTGTGATATGCAACGAATATTAATTTGTTGCCTCTTTTGTTATTTTGACTTCAGCCTAAATGATAACATATTTAGTAATCAAACACTGATAACCTGATATTAGAACTTGTTATCGATTTGGTATAAACCTTTGGTCTGGAAGGCTCTCAAGCCATAGCAATCATAAACTGGAAGATTATATGCACACTAGCGCCGTTTAGTGACCGAATTTCGAACTTGTGTGACCACCTCTAAGGCCTGTACTTGAAAAAAATGCACCAGACAAAAGTGTTGGCTCAAAATTTATTTTGGGAATGAACTTATACATATGGATTTTGTTTCGGCATAATTACTTTATTCAATTTACATTCCATCGCTGAAAGCCCGCACCTTTCCCTTAAGACCCTCCTTACATTTTGTACAATGGTGGAGCCGACCTTTTTGGTCACTTTCAGCCATTATTTCTTCAACTCCAGCTCGTTCTTAAACACCTTGGACGATTTTCGAACTTTGGCCTTCATTATGGCCCAACATTTTTCCACAGGACGAATCTCTGGTGAATTGCTGAACGAACCAGGCGGAACACTTTGCCTTCAGAGCCGCGTCGCGAACCGAAAGGTTCGGATTACACCTGAAATAATCCAACACCTTCCGGGCCTTCACAGGGTCAGCTGTCTTCGATTTTCTTCCACTTCCAGCCCGCCGCTCGATCGTCTCGGACTTCTTAAACGATTTTATCACCCGAGACACAGTTGTATGGGTGATTCCTAGTTGTCTTCAATCCATCTCATGGTCGCAGTCGGATTTTCCATGACGGCGCGCAACATTCTCCGGCGATATTCTTCTTGTTTCGATGGCTTCTCAATAACCACTGAACCGATGATTTTGACCATGTTAACAATTCACTCCAAACTATTTATACCCAGATTTTCATAAATTTTTACCCACGGGCAAAAAAGTTACACACGGATAAAAATGTTGCATTTTTTTCGAGTACAGGCCTTAGACTGTCTAGTTGAAGTCAAGAACGGGTTGGAGAACGAATGTACTCTGAGAAAAAATCTATCGTTATACCCACAACTAAATTATGGTCAGCCCATGCCCACAACCAACGGGTTCATAGTTCAATGATCCACAACCACAGTTCAACGAAA
>JASCZW010016647.1:0-18350 GCA_034211315.2 Aedes japonicus | reverse complement strand
TAGTCCGCTGGTATGCGCTATACAACGACTCCAAGATACGACACAATAGAATGCAAGCGGCATCGATTGGCGGCGATTGGTCTTGTTCGGTTTCTGCACTGCAACGGGTATATTGTCATCTCACACAATTATGTTGCCTCTGCGGGTATTGTTTTTGGTCATACCTCCGCATTGAAGTTTGAATTATCCAACTCAGTAATGAAACTTTGACCAGTTGTTTGTGAGGATCCATAGCTTTGATTTGGCACCAACATAAACTAAATCGGTACACAATAGCTCAGTATGTAATCGGACACAAAACTGTTCGACCACTATTATAATAGGCCTTGGCAAGTGCTGTCCTCGTTCATATCTTCCGTTAGCAAGAAATGTCCGAATGACTAAAAAATCAATAGCGTTCTAAGGGAATGTTAGAAGCTTCCATTTGCCCGAATCAACAGAACTGCAATCGGTTCACATGGGCCTATTGAGAAACCGATGTGACAACTATTTGTAATCGCAAGCATACACATACATGCACACACACTACACACACACACACACACACGCACGAGCACACAACACACACATCACTACACACTAACTACTACATGCATACATACACACAGACTATGTGCCTCCAGTCTCGTCGAGCAGGAATCGAATGTCGCCATGACACCGGCCTGTGGGCCTCGGATAAAGAGTCCGAGCTTGCCACGCTGATCTCTCCAATACCCTTCCATGGTAGGTACTGCAAGGGCAAAAGGAGGGATTCTCTCCAGCATCGTGCATATCATTGTAGCGCGCACATCAATAGATCAGCTCCGATGCTAATGACGGTACGGAGGTACGTAATCTTGTCGGACGATGTTTTTGCCAGTTGAAGCGGCAGGACATAGTCCGCAGCTTCGACCTACCCGCAGTGGGATGGTAAGCCGCAGAAATGTCGTTGGTTCGAGAATACCCTGAGCATACCACGCCCTTTTCGCTCACACTTTCATAAAGCATCTGTCAGATTTCTGAATATACCCTTGACTGAGCGGAACCGTCGAAAACACTTTCTTCTTCCTTAACATCTTAGTTCAAACCGTGGCTGCACCATTCCACTCTCAGGAATGCCTCATGCGTGATGAAGCGAACATACCTTCTACCACAAAACAAGACTTGGAACACTTGCACTCAGACATTGGCCAGACCAAAGGCGGTCGGATTGAAAAAAAAATGTTTTTTATACATTAGAACCACTGAAATAATAAGAAATTAAGGTGAAATGCCTTGTTGATTGCTGACTTCGATCGGATTCACGAAGCCCTCTGCCTAAGTGCCAAGAGACAGTGCGCGAGCATGTCAGACATTCAAAGCAAGGAAATTCAATGAATCGAATGATGTTTAAACATAGCTAATATATATTTCATATTGTTACTATGTTGTACGTCCTGAAGAATTGAGAAGTATGTCGGATGAAAAGAATTTTGGTTATCATGTTGATATTGTCTCATTTTTCCGGAGTCCAGTCTTTACGGCGAACGAGAGCTATGTACTTGCCTGAAAATCCAGCTGATTGGATCGGTCTGGCTTCGCGACTGGACGACCATCGATGTTGCAGTTTGCTTCGCCGAAAGGAACCCGCCGAAGTAAGTACGATCCGAGCTGATCGCAGCCTGAGCCATCACGCAGGTCGAACTGTCAAGGCAAGACGAAGAGTCATGTACAGGAGAATCACGATTGAAGAGCGATTCGGGAAATCGCAAAGCAAGCAAAGTGTACCAAGAAACAAGTTGATAGGGCTGCTGTTGCTCACGGCACGTCAGAATGTCAGAAGATCGAGCTGGCGTATTAGCGATAAGGACAGCCAAGTACCCACAATCAATTGCAGCTTTCTTCGCCATTGACGCGGTGCGATCCAACCAAGGCAGAGGCGATAGCGGTGGTTCCTTTGGATGCAAGCTGCTCGCTCCATGTGCCGTAACAGAGCGTGCTCGAGGTCCACTCAGATGTGTCATCACGCATAAACGGTGCTTGCATAGCAGCCGGGAGGTGTCCGTCGCGGCGAGGATCGGTGAAGTCCGGCACGCTGAAGCGCGGCGATGCGACCGGGAATATCGTGCTGTGTGGTCCTCGCAGTCGCGCGATGCAGCTGCATCGCGCGACTGAGGGACACACAGTACATTCCCCGGTCGCATCGCCGCACTCAGCAACCAGCTTCACCGATCCTTTCGCTACGACGGACACCTCAGCGTTGTAAGCCACGTTTATGCATGATGACACATCTAGTGGATTCTCGAGCACGTTCTTGTTACGGCACAAGTGAGTAGTTGCACCAGAATCAAAGAACCAATCGCTATCGCTTCGTTTGGTTGACTGCACCGCATTGTCGGCGAAGAAAGCTGCAATTTATTTCGGGGTACTTCGCTTATCCTTCTTCTCGCCGCTCGATTCCTTCTGACATTCTTATTCTTGAAACAGCAGCCTTATCAACTTGTTTCTTTGGTACATTTTGCTTGCTTTGCGATTTCGAATCACTCTTCATCTTGACTTCCTGCATGATCTTCGCCTTGACTATGTCCGGACTCCATGGATGACTCCAAGCCCATGATCATCGGATCGTACTTCTTTGGCAGACCTTTCAGCAGCAAACTGTACATCCAAGTATCGTCCACCTTGAAGCCGACCTCCATCAGCTGGTTTCAGGTAAGCATAATCTCATTCACGTAAAGACTGGACTCGGAAAAAATGAGACACACAAAAATGATAACCAAAAATTCTTTTTAAATCGGATACTTCTCAAATTTTCAGGGATTAAATAAATATATATAAATATATATTAGCTATGTTTTGGCATAATTTATTTATTGAATTTCCTCCCCCAAGCTGAATGCTCGTACATTTCTCTTAACACTGCTCATGAGATCTTAGGCGAGGCTGTGTCCATAGAATCAACAATCAACAAAACATTTACCTTAATTTCTTATTATTTCAATGGTTCTAATGTATAAAAAACATTTTTTTTTTCAATCCAACCGCTTTGGTCTAATCAATGCAAAGGTGCATTGATTCCAAAAAGCTTATTTTTTTGTAGAAGGAGATGTTCGCTCATCACCATGAGGCACCGAGAGTGAACAACAATGTTTTTGGCTAGAATTAAAGATATGAAGAGAAAGTTTTGATAGTTCCGCTAGTGTGCGGCAGGCTTGGAAATTTAACAGATGTTTTATGAAAATTGAGCGAAAAGGGCATGTGTACAGTGGTACTCGAACCAACGACATTTTTGCCTAACATCCCACTGCGGGGTAGGTCGAAGCACGGACTATGTCCGCCACTTCAACAGGCAAAAATGTCCGGTTGGAAGACGCTCATGTACCACTGTGGCTTGTATAGTTATTCTAGCGATCTATTGTGTGCACTCTGTTTACTGATGCGCACATGGGAGAGGAACTCTCTCCTTTTTACCCTTCTTACATCAATAGAAGGGTATTAAGATCGCTTGAAAACTCGACTTTTATCCGAGGCCCACAGGGCCGAGTGTCATATACCATTCGACTCAGCTCGACGAACTGAGCACATGTCGGTGTGTATGTATGTGTGTGTGTGTGTGTGTGTGTGTGTGTGTGTGTGTGTGTGTGTGTGTGTGTGTGTGTGTGTGTGTGTGTGTGTATGTGTGTGTGTGCGTTACAAATAATGTCACATCGGTTTCTCAGCCATCTGTGAACCGATTTCAGTTCTGTTGACGGCAAATGGAAGCTACAACATTCCCATAGAACGCTATTGATTTTTTTTCATTCGGACATTTCGTTACGAAGATATGAACGAAACAGTACTTGAAGGCCTATTATAATAGTAATCAAACAGTTTAGTCTCCGATTACATACTGAGCTATTTGTGTACCGATTTTAGTTTTGTTGGTGCCAAATCAAAGCTATGATATCTCCAAATAACTGGTCAAAATTTCATTATGATTGGATAATTCTTCATGGAGATATGACCAAAACAATACCTGAGAGCACATAATTGTGAGATGACAATATACTCGTTGCAGTGCAAAACCGAACAAGACCAATCACACCAATCGATGCCGCTTGCATTCTATTGTGTCGTATCTGGAGCGTTGTATAGCACATACAGCGGACTAGCCACACTATGCTACTATATAGAATTAGAGCAGCATCGATTGGCTCGAGTGGCTGGTTTTCAACTGCAACGAGTATATTCGAAAATTACACAAAGTCTCCATTTACTATTTTCAACGAATATGTACTTATTAAGCATCTTGAATCCATATCGATAATCAAAATTGAAGCTCAGGACTGAAGCTTTGTTAACGCCAAATTTAAATTATAAAATTTCCAAATAAGTGTTCAAAATTTCATTATGTTAACTTCCCTTTTTACCCTTCTTACATCAATAGAAGGGTATTAAGATCGCTTGAAAACTCGACTTTTTATCCGAGGCCCACAGGGCCGAGTGTCATATACCATTCGACTCAGCTCGACGAACTGAGCACATGTCTGTGTGTATGTATGTGTGTGTGTGTGTGTGTGTGTGTGTGTGTGTGTGTGTGTGTGTGTGTATGTGTGTGTGTGCGTTACAAATAATGTCACATCGGTTTCTCAGCCATCTGTGAACCGATTTCAGTTCTGTTGACGGCAAATGGAAGCTACAACATTTCCATAGAACGCTATTGATTTTTTTTTCATTCGGACATTTCGTTACGAAGATATGAACGAAACAGTACTTGAAGGCCTATTATAATAGTAATCAAACAGTTTAGTCTCCGATTACATACTGAGCTATTTGTGTACCGATTTTAGTTTTGTTTAAATCAAAGCTATGATATCTCCAAATAACTGGTCAAAATTTCATTATGATTGGATAATCCTTCATGGAGATATGACCAAAATAATACCTGAGAGCACAAAATTGTGAGATGACAATATACTCGTTGCAGTGCAAAACCAAACAAGACCAATCACACCAATCGATGCCGCTTGCATTCTATTGTGTCGCATCTGCTGCGTTGTATAGCACATACAGCGGACTAACCACACTATGCAACTGTATAGAATTAGAGCAGCATCGATTGGCTCGAGTGGTCTGGTTTTGAACTGCAACGAGTATATTCGAAAATTAAACAAAGTCTCCATTTACTATTTTCAACGAACATGTACTTATTAAGCATCTTGAATCCATGTCGATAATCAAAATTGACGCTTAGGATTGTCTAATAATTCATTCTATGGACTGATTATATGATATTTCTAATATTTATGTAATTTCCCCTTCTATATAACTAACATACAGAGGTCATTAAAGACTATTGGAAATATTTTAATTTTTGTTCAATCCTGAAAAATACGTTCAGGATTGACAAAAAAGTTAATGTTATCAACTGAATGTATGGCATATTGAATATTTCTGAATCTTCTTGGAATTTCTGATGAAAATATGTATCCAGTACAATATTGCCCACATTTGAGTTTGTAATTCTGGTGAAATGTAAGAAGGGTTCAGTCTCACCATCGGTGGATTAATGCGGGTTTTTGGGTTTGTTTTTGATTCGCACCGACTGACGATCACTAAAGTTTTTCTCGTCGTCTCCAACGTAGAGACCTCGGAGAGAAACACCGTGAAGCGGTGCGATACTGGTCCCCACCAGTATAATTAATGGTTACCACCATTTATGGTTTTACATACATTAATTGTTATGTTATATATTCTCCGTGCGAGGAGTAACGATTATGATGTAGAAGGAGATGTTCGCTCATCACCATGAGGCACCGAGAGTGAACAACAATGTTTTTGGCTAGAATTAAAGATATGAAGAGAAAGTTTTGATAGTTCCGCTGCCCTTTTCGCTCAATTTTCATAAAACATCTGTTAAATTTCCAAGCCTGCCGCACACTAGCGGAACTATCAAAACTTTCTCTTCATATCTTTAATTCTAGCCAAAAACATTGTTGTTCACTCTCGGTGCCTCATGGTGATGAGCGAACATCTCCTTCTACATCATAATCGTTACTCCTCGCACGGAGAATATATAACATAACAATTAATGTATGCTTATTTTTTATTCAACAATAAATGATGTTTGTTTTCAATAGAAGCCTCCTTTGCAGCGTTTTAAGAAACAAAACAAAATTGTTGTTGGTTCAAAAATTAAATCGATATTGTTTGAATAAATAAATATTATGGGTCAGCCGTGAGTCAACAACAAAATTTGTTGAATCTATACAGAACAATATATTCTCAGCGTGTAGATGTACAATTTATGGAAAATTGTGCCAATTGGTGACGCAAATCGTCATAAGATACCTTTCGTTTAGTAGATCACATTTCAATAGTACACTGAAAATTAATTTTCGTTCATATTACGGTCGAAAGTAGGACTAACAAATCTATTCGTTGTTTTCTGCAACGAAACTGATTTTTACTTTCTACGAAGCTTCCTTCGTGTAAAAAGCCACACGCGCAGCTGTCAAAAGCACAAAGCATTTTTTGACACAATAAGAACATTCGTTCATTCTACAAAAAAAAAACAAAGAGCTACGAGTTCTTTGTTACCAATAAAACAAACTTTACCAGCTCAAAATATAATTTTAAAAACCCGCATTAATCCACCGATGGTGAGACTGAACCCTTCTTACATTTCACGAGAATTACAAACTCAAATGTGGGCAATATTGTACTGGATACATATTTTCATCAGAAATTCCAAGAAGATTCAGAAATATTCAATATGCCATACATTCAGTTGATATAATGAACTTTTTGTCAATCCTGAACGTATTGCTCAGGATTAAACAAAAATTAAAATATTTCCATTAATAGTCTTTAATGACCTGTGTTTGTTAGTTATATAAAAGGAGAAATCAAATAAATATTAGAAATTTCATATGATCAGTCCATAGCAAGAATTATTAGACAATCCTAAGCGTCAATTTTGATCATCGATATGGATTCAAGATGCTTAATAAGTATATATTCGTTGAAAATAGTAAATGGAGACTTTGTGTAATTTTCGAATATACTCGTTGCAGTTCAAAACCAGACCACTCGAGCCAATCGATGCTGCTCTAATTCTATACAGTCGCATAGGGTGGCTAGTCCGCTGTATGTGCTATACAACGCTCCAGATACGACACAATAGAATGCAAGCGACATCGATTGGTGTGATTGGTCTTGTTCGGTTTTGCACTGCAACGAGTATATTGTCATCTCACAATTATGTGCTCTCAGGTATTGTTTTGGTCATATCTCCATAAAGAATTATCCAATCATAATGAAATTTTGACCAGTTATTTGGAGATATCAGAGCTTTGATTTGGCACCAACAAAACTTAAATCGGTACACAAATAGCTCAGTATGTAATCGGAGACTAAACTGTTTGATTACTATTATAATAGGCCTTCAAGTACTGTTTCGTTCATATCTTCGTAACGAAATGTCCGAATGAAAAAAAAATCAATAGCGTTCTATGGGAATGTTGTAGCTTCCATTTGCCGTCAACAGAACTGAAATCGGTTCACAGATGGCTGAGAAACCGATGTGACATTATTTGTAACGCACACACACACATACACACACACACACATACACACACACATACATACACACAGACATGTGCTCAGTTCGTCGAGCTGAGTCGAATGGTATATGACACTCGGCCCTGTGGGCCTCGGATAAAAAGTCGAGTTTTCAAGCGATCTTAATACCCTTCTATTGATGTAAGAAGGGTAAAAAGGAAGTTAACATAATGAAACTTTGAACACTTATTTGGAAATTTTATAACTTTAATTTGGCGTTAACAAAGCTTCAATCCTGAGCTTCAATTTTGACTATCGATATGGATTCAAGATGCTTAATAAGTACATATTCGTTGAAAATAGTAAATGGAGACTTTGTGTAATTTTCGAATATACTCGTTTGCAGTTGAAAACCAGCCACTCGAGCCAATCGATGCTGCTCTAATTCTATACAGTAGCATAGTGTGGCTAGCCCGCTGTATGTGCTTATACAACGCTCCAGATACGACACAATAGAATGCAAGCGGCATCGATTGGTGTGATTGGTCTTGTTCGGTTTTGCACTGCAACGAGTATATCATCTCACAATTATGTGCTCTCAGGTATTGTTTTGGTCATATCTCCATGAAGAATTATCCAATCATTATGAAATTTTGACCAGTTATTTGGAAATATCATAGCTTTGATTTGGCACCAACAAAACTAAAATCGGTACACAAATAGCTCAGTATGTAATCGGAGACTAAACTGTTTGATTACTATTATAATAGGCCTTTAAGTACTGTTTCGTTCATATCTTCGTAACGAAATGTCCGAATGAAAAAAAATCAATAGCGTTCTATGGGAATGTTGTAGCTTCCATTTGCCGTCAACAGAACTGAAATCGGTTCACAGATGGCTGAGAAACCGATGTGACATTATTTGTAACGCACACACACACATACACACACACACACATACACACACACACACACACACCCCCATACATACATACACAGACATGTGCTCAGTTCGTCGAGCTGAGTCGAATGGTATATGACACTCGGCCCTGTGGGCCTCGGATAAAAAGTCGAGTTTTCAAGCGATCTTAATACCCTTCTATTGATGTAAGAAGGGTAAAAAGGGAAGTTAACATAATGAAATTTTGAACACTTATTTGGAAATTTTATAACTTTAATTTGGCGTTAACAAAGCTTCAATCCTGAGCTTCAATTTTGATTATCGATATGGATTCAAGATGCTTAATAAGTACATATTCGTTGAAAATTGTAAATGGAGACTTTGTGTAATTTTCGAATATACTCGTTGCAGTTGAAAACCAGCCACTCGAACCAATCGATGCTGCTCTAATTCTATACAGTAGCATAGTGTGGCTGAGTCCGCTGTATGTGCTATACAACGCTCCAGATACGACACAATAGAATGCAAGCGGCATCGATTGGTGTGATTGGTTTTGTTCGGTTTTGCACTGCAACGAGTATATTAGTCATCTCACAATTATGTGCTCTCAGGTATTGTTTTGGTCATATCTCCATGAAGAATTATCCAATCATAATGAAATTTTGACCAGTTATTTGGAAATATCATAGCTTTGATTTGACACCAACAAAACTAAAATCGGTACACAAATAGCTCAGTATGTAATCGGAGACTAAACTGTTTGATTACTATTATAATAGGCCTTCAAGTACTGTTTCGTTCATATCTTCGTAACGAAATGTCCGAATGGAAAAAAAATCAATAGCGTTCTATGGGAATGTTGTAGCTTCCATTTGCCGTCAACAGAACTGAAATCGGTTCACAGATGGCTGAGAAACCGATGTGACATTATTTGTAACGCACACACACACATACACACACACACACACACATACACACACACACACACACACACATACATACACACAGACATGTGCTCAGTTCGTCGAGCTGAGTCGAATGGTATATGACACTCGGCCCTGTGGGCCTCGGATAAAAAGTCGAGTTTTCAAGCGATCTTAATACCCTTCTATTGATGTAAGAAGGGTAAAAAGGGCAACCACGAGGAATTGTTCTGCTCTTCACTGCAATATGAATGTTTCATATAATTTAAGAGATTGTTCTATGTGCATAATCCATGTTTACGAAACGAGTGAAAGCTAATTAACGAAAATAAATTTTCAGTGTACATCTTCATTTATCGATGCTTTAGAATTTGGTCGGAAATCGAAAGATAGACTTAATCCATTTATCTTAAAACTTCAGATTCACCACTTAGCCATAAATTTATTTCTATTATAGCCGTAAGAAACACATGCAATTGGCCATGAAAGGATCTAAAATTTAAAACTATGGCGATAATTGGTGCAGTGTACCAGTTATGGCAAACGTCATTAATAATACAAAGACAAAGTTTTGGCTCATTTTCGAAAAAAATTCTTCAAAATATAGATTAAAACCTTTCATTGAAAGTGAGGTTTTCCCAGAATTTTTAAACATAGTTCTCAACTAGTATGAACTAAGTCTTTTCTACTTGATGTAGAAGAAGATGTACGCTTCTCATCCTGAAGCACCAAGAATAGACAGTAATGTTTGCTAGAATGAAAGATATGAAAAGAAAGTGTTGAAAGTTTCGTCAGTGTACGGTAGGTTGGAAAAAGAATAGAAGAATTGAAAATTGAGCGAAAGTGCGTGGGTAAAGTAGTACTCGAACCAAGGACGTTACTATTGCCTAATCTACCTCTGTGGGGTAGGTCAAGGCACGGATGAATCCGCTTTTCTACTTACTACTTGCTACTTTGCTTGGCTCACAGGAAATTTAATTGATGCCAAATGGTTATTCACTTTTTTTTTTTTTTTTCAAATTGGTTATTTTGTTACGTAACGATTTTAAAACCCCCCCTCCCCCATATGTCACAATAAGTAACGGTTGCTCAACCCCCCTCCCCCCCTTCATGGGTTACGTAATTTGTGCACAAAGCCGCGAATTTGTCCATCTTTCTCTTCTGGAGCTTTTCCGGAACCTCCATGCGGGACGTATCGACAAAAAACTCGAGGCCGGGGATTTGTTTGGTGTCCGCCTTGATATAAAGGGCGATACGGTCAAAATTTGGTCAATATCAACTTGACGTATTTCTTTCAATTTTGCATTTAAAAAACCTGAACACCCCTCATTTTGAAGGTGTGTGTGTGTAGAATGTTGCTCCTATTTTGATTTTGGAATTCACTCTTCAGTTGTCAAAATGCCGTCCAAGCAAGAAGAGCAGCGTATCAAAATTTTGCTCGCGCATCGCGAAAATCCGAGCTACTCGCACGCAAAGTTGGCAAAATCGCTAAAAGTTGCCAAATCAACCGTTACAAATGTAATTAAAGTGTTTGGGGAACGTTTGTCGACAGCCAGGAAGTCTGGATCGGGGAAATCGAAAACCGGAAGCCGCTGAGACGACAAAGAGAGTTGCCAGTAGTTTCAAGCGAAACCCTAACCTATCTCTCCGAGATGCCGCAAATAAGCTGGGTGTATCGTCTACAACCGTGCATCGAGCCAAAAAACGAGCCGGACTATCGACTTACAAGAAGGTAGTGACTCCAAATCGCGATGATAAACAAAATACGACGGCCAAGCGCGATCCCGGAGGCTGTACACGACGATGCTGACGAAGTTTGACTGCATGGTAATGGACGACGAAACCTACGTCAAAGCCGACTACAAGCAGCTTCCGGGACAGGAGTTTTATACGGCAAAAGGAAGGGAAAGGTAGCAGATATTTTCAAGCACACGAAACTGTCAAAGTTCGCAAAGAAATATCTGGTTTGGCAAGCCATCTGTACCTGTGGCTTAAAAAGCAGCATTTTCATAGCTTCCGGGACTGTCAACCAAGAAATTTACGTGAAAGAGTGTTTGAATAAACGTCTGCTGCCTTTCCTGAAGAAACACGGTTGTTCCGTACTGTTTTGGCCGGATTTGGCATCTTGCCATTACGGTAAAAAGGTCATTGAGTGGTACGCCGCCAACAACGTGCAGGTGGTTCCCAAGGACAAGAACCCTCCCAACACGCCAGAGCTCCGCCCAATTGAGAAATACTGGGCTATTGTCAAGCGGAACCTAAAGAAGACCAAAAAAACTGCTAAGGACGAGCAGCAGTTCAAGGCAAACTGGCTTTCTGCGGCGAAGAAGGTGGACAAGGTGGCTGTACAAAATCTGATGGCAGGGGTCAAGCGTAAGGCCCGGCAATTCGGATTTGGAAATGCGGAAGCCTAACTGAATATTTTTCCTGAATTTTATACTAATTGAACTTGAAAAAGAAATTTAATTTGATTTTTTAAATAAACGATTTCACCGATTTACACGCGTTTTCCCTTGACCAAATTTTGACCGTATCACCCTTTATCTTGCTGGAAAACGCCCAGGAGTTGTAATTTTCCGATCCACGAAGAACTTCTCTCGCCTGCAATGAGACCATGCCTCTAGGTAGTCTCGTTTCGCCAGCTTGCGTTCCAGCCACCCTGCCATCGCCGCCGGCAAGCGCACCAGAATTTCTTTCATGTCCATCTTTCGGATTCGTCTTCTTATTTCCAGGAACGTCTTGTCTTGACAGTGAAAAAATGTTCTTCCTTCAAAACAGAGCCGTTGCTATGGCAGCTGTCTGGACCCATAACCTGTTAAAAGTAGGTCTTACTCGAATGACGTGTAGGCAACGAATGAACAAAGGTATATTTGAAATTCTTGGTTTACTACTATGTACAATAATAATTCAACGATTACTTAGTTTTTCACAGTCTATAATAACGAAACCACAGGCACTGATCGGGAAATTTTCGATCTGTTCTCCGCAAAATTTGCTAAGCTTGCGCTAAACTTGATAGGCTAGGAGTTGGTGATAATCTCTTAACCTGGTTTTGTTTATATCTTACAGGGCGACAACCGACAGTTGCATTAGACGACTTTCGATCAACAGTTTTCTACGCCACGTCCGGGATACTGCAGTGCAGCCATCTAGGACCGTTGATATTTCTTCTCTACTTCAACGACGTACATCTTGTTTTCGGAGGACCACGACCTGAAATTCTGCGAATCTGCTGAATAGCCAACTGCCGTTTCCTCCTAGAACATATTGATGCCTTTGCTGATTAGTGTACTCTAAATCGATTGATGGTCAACCCGGCTAAGTGGTCTGTCATAACCTTTTCAAGGCAAAAACAACTAATTGTTTTCAACTACCATCTTATCGGTACTACCATCGAACGAATGCAGTGCGTCAACGACCTAGGTGTTCAGCTGGATTCTAAAATGATCTATGCCCAACATATTTCATATGTTGTTGATAAAGCTTCAAGAACCCTTAGTTTTGTTTTCAAGGTGGCGAAAAGTTTCAGCGACATCCCCTGCCCTAAATCGCTCTAATCGCTCTAAAATAGATATAAGTACACGACACTAAAGAAGTTTGCTCGTTGTATGTAGATAAAAAACGCGTAATAAAGGTGGAGCCTGGTAGGGTCACACAGGAAGCAAATACGAGTCTCATGGCGACGCAACCTGGATATTCAGGCGTCTCAGCCTTGGGTTGGAACAAGACCAAGTAGCCGCCCAAGAAAGGCCTACGTGTACGAAGCACATGCATGCAAGTATCATCGGTATGTTACCAACTAATCAAAAGTAATAACTTCTATATAGTATACTATATGAAATATCAAAAATTGCATTGACAAGAATATCACTAACAATATTGATGATACGGACAAGTACAAAAACACGGACTTTAACAAATACCTGGACAACAAAACGCGTACACTGACTGATACTGAATCCCAAACTTTGCAAGAAGATTATGTGAGCTGGTTTCAAAAGCCCGGTGTTTATTCGGTCATCATAGACTAATCCTTCGAGCATAATCACTTGAAATTTTACAAAAACCAACCCCGATCATTGCAATCCTACGGGGATACAAAAATCTGGTTCTGGATGATCTGTAATTATGCGACGCGATACAGCTTTTCTTATTCAGCCGATAGAAGCCAGGACAGACGCTGTTCGATCCGCACCTACTTGGTGGACAGACGCTCGGCACGTACCTCCTCAATCTAGTTGAAGTCAGAAGGACAACAGTGCTCAGGCTGCACTACCAGCTAAGTACGCAACCCTTAGCTGGCGGTCTTTGTCATCTCTTGACCCGTGGAAGCATGATGTAGGAACTTGCGAGGACCAATTCATGATTTAATTTAGGGCCTTAACGCCAATTGTAAACAATGAGTTTCCACGCAGATTTCTCCAACGCTTAAAGTCATTGTTTACGATTGGCTATTGTCATCTCATAAGTGACGCGCAGCATTAGCCCGCGTAATCGTAACACCATATCTTGACCCATTTATGGTAGCAAGTCTATTATAACATTTCCAAAAAAAAGTGTTCTTCAATATAAAATATTGAGAAAAATATTGTTTCTCAATTTTCTAATGCCACGATTACGCATTGAACACACGATATCACAGAGCCTTCCATCAGAACCCTAACATGATTATAGTCGGAATATCTAGGACTCTCTAAACCACTCTTTACCAATATACAAGACACCTTACAATTAGCAATTCTACCAACTTTGAAAGAGCAACTAAAATAATAAATTACAACTACAACATTTGAGCAGTTTAAACCAATATGTCAACGCATTTCGTTGCATTTACTGCTGTTTATGCGTTTCTTGGCTCTTAGACCAATCTATCAATACGAGGCATATTTCTCCGCTTTTGGTGTTGCAGCAGCAGTTTTATTTTCTTGTGCTTTTGAAGGACAATCCAACGCCGAAGCGTACGTGCTGCAGAGGAAGCACCGAGTGTACAAAGACAACAAGAACCAACAAAACAAGAATTAGTAATCAGGTATTCCAATGCGCGAGGCAGGTAGGGTGCAGTGCGAAAGAGCATCAGGCTCCACCTTCAAACCTAAACGAGTCCATTAGATTTGTTTGATTCCTAACAGGCTCAGACAACTCTTGTTGTTATGAATGTTTTTTGTTGCGCATAAAATTGCTTCCCAGATTTACGTACCCTAGAAATGCAGACGGAAAGGATGGTTTTTCACACTTACGTATGCGGGAGGCAGCCGAAATGATTCTCTTTCGCGCTTGAACGGTGCAAAGTCGCAGTCGCAAAATAACAATCGAACGACTCCGCAATCTCTTGCAAAAATGATAGCACGACAAAAAAACACTCGGTAATAAACAGCTGATGGAATAATGAACGTTCTTTCTGTCTCAAAATGGTTTCTTCTGGCCAAGCAGGGAAAAGAACTGTATTTTTTTCCAGTGATTCACACTTATCGCGGTCAGCGCACTTTACATCAGTCAACACCGTGCACACTGTCAATCTTATCGAATGATATGATTCCTTAAACTTTTTCACCGATTTTTGAACAAATTGAAATGAATTCGCGAACCAAGAACTTTTTGCGACGATAGGAAAACGGCTGCCTTTATTTTTTTTATTTTTTGCGATGCGATGTTTGTGTTTGCCTTCTTCGCGAATCGACAATCCTGCTTTTTCGTTTGCTTTGTTTCCACTTTCTGACATTGGTCGGACATGATTAGATCGATTAGATCGAATATTGACGTTTTCATTGTCGGCACTCAACAAGATCACTCCGCCTTTAGGTCAACACGTTCGAGGGGTGCCCAGCTGGGTGTTTTATCAACATCAAACATACACAGACAAAAATCTTGTAGTAAAAACTACAATTTAACCCGACTACGCCTATCTTTAAAACTACCATGAAATTTCAGTCAAATTTTCTACGTTTATGGTGAAACCTTCAACATTTGTGGTATATTTGACAGACCTCATATTGATATCAACCGCACCATGGTTGATCTAATCGCAGGAATGGTAAAATCAAACGAATTTATAGTCAGGTGAAAATTGTTTCTACTGCGTTTTTTTTCCGGTGCTGTAATCCAAGCTGCAATTGATGCATATTTGATTAAAAAGCAATGATAAGTTCTATGTGTCCCGCTCTGAGAGAAAAGATTGGTGAACGCAAACATAATAATTATTATACAGGTATACCTCGATAGTACGTACATCAACATTCGCACTTCAAATCGCAATTGCATAAAAACTACTGTTTGTATCTGAAAACTTATGTTACGAAAAGAAAGAGCCATCTTTTGCTCTGTCTTTTGGTTGTTTTAGATTTTCGATACAACCAGTAGTATTTATGCAATTTCGATTTGAAGTCAGAAAGTTGATGTACGTACTATCGAGGTATACCTGTACAATTATTATTATATAATTATTATTATACAATTATTGGGGCCTTGCACGTTCTAACGACACCTAGGCAGCGCTCATGTGCATGTGATGATCAAATCATAATGAATGTCAAAAGGCGATAAGTTTTGTAAACATTCTCTGTGAAATTACAACTTGTCACGCAAATAATGCGGTCGATTTTACTGATAGATTCTATATGGCCACACATAGATTTTTGCAATCTGCTTTGTACAATGAAATCTATGTGCAAAACATATAGTTTTTTTGGTTCCAACTAAAATCCATGTGTGGCCGCACATATTATTCATTTGACCAATAATTTTCATTTGCCCTTCTATAGGATTTGTTCATTGATACCTGCGTATTTGAATGACTAAAAAAAATCCATGCACTTATAAAAAAGCAATAAACTTATCTGCCGCCGTTAGTATTAGTGAGCAGTTTCACTGATACAATCGTTTTGCTGGTTGAAAATAAAAAACAAACCGTTGTCAACCTGAACATATTGACAGTTGATTTCGTGGTTGAAAACAATAAACAAATCGATCCTATACGTAAAACAGCAAGCTAGTGTTTGTGAGATCGCTCGGCGAGAACCTAATGATAATTCCTTTGTGTCCCACACTGAGATAAAGGATTGGTAAACCAGGAATTTTGTTCATTTTTTTCGAAAATAAATACGCTTAAACCTAATTGAAACCCTAGGGCCACGACTCTTCCGGATTATCTCAGATTTAGAAAAGAAATGATGCTTAATCAAAATGTCAAGTCCAAACTGGATGAAATTCACAAAATTCTAAAAAAATCCGATTTAACCAAATTATCGGATTTCATCGAACGAAATCTTAATAACCCAACAAACAATCACTCATTAAATAAACATCATTGTGGCAATTTAATTCAGCAGCGTGTTGAATAATCTCTGAACTATTTTCAAACACAGCTTTTGCTCAGGACATTATTCACACAAATTTGGAGAAGTTATTAAGCTGTCGCCAAGCGATTTTGAACACAGGCAACTGCATAAGCTTAAGAAGTGAGTTTGCAGCAATGGAGTTCAGCTGATAATTGAATAACTGCTGTTTAAGTGCTGCACACAACTTGAGGCTGATTCCGAGAGTCAAAGTGACCTTTGTTGAGCTAAGGGAATTTTTTTTTCTCTCCTTGCTTATTAAAATGCATGAATTCAACATCATTAAGCATATTACAAAAAGCTGTGGCGACTTTAATAGAACTTTTGTTCAACTTTTTGAAATTCTTATAAAAATTTCTTTATTTTTTGTATGATTTTCCATACGATTCAGAGATTTTATACTATTGCATATTTAATTTGATATGATTATACATGTACATTAACAGAAACATTATGTAACATTTATTTATTAACATTTAATAGCGAGATTTGAACCATCAACCTTCGTATCCTAAACTACGTGACATACCAACTGCGCTATCCTGAATTGAATGAAGTATAAACGAATTGTCTATATAAGGTCAATGTTATATATTGAATAGTAGCATAAGTGATGCTTTAATTGAGCTACATTGATATTCTATTTATAGCGTTGTCCGTAAATAAGCAACATCAGTGCTCAATCAAACATTGCAAATGTTGTTATTAAACGTCTGAATTAGCCAGCTGTACATAAGCTTTGATATTGGATGTTCGGTATTATCCACGTGCATTACTGACAAGGGCATGTTGAACAAGAGACGATTAAAAGATATGACAATGTTTTCTGATGTTATTTGTTAACACTGCGCTGATTTCTTTTGGGGTGGGCAATGTAAAGAGTAGCCAGTAGCTATTTGCTCCAAGCAGTTGACCATAATTCAGGTCTTATAAACAGGTCAATACTTGTTCACCGGCACCAACCAAATTTGAACAACTCATAAACGAAAATGGAGGAATATATCATTTATATTATTATATATTTATCCAGCATAACTTGAAGTTGAAGAAGTAATATTGATCAACCAAAATTACGAACACTTCGGAGGTTTTACGGAATTTAAACGACTTTTCATTTTAATTGTAGTTTATTTAGCTGGCTATTGGATTTACACCACTGCTATTATTCAACTAAATATAAGGTTTAATTGGCAAAGCTGGTTAAAAGCCGTTGCATAAGAGGCATAAACTGTATTTCAACTAATTGTTCAGTGGTTGAATAAAAGTCAATTAAGAAAACTGTGTAAAGCTTTTGTACTATTTCTTCAGCCTATAATTGATCAGTTGAATAGTGATGTACATTACAGCTATTATTCAATCCAATATAAGGTTTTATTAGCTAGGCTATATAAACGATATTTTAACGGGTTTATAAACTGTTATTCATCTCTTGTTGAACTGTTTAAATTAAGTTACATATAAATATTGTAAAGCTTTTACTAACATGTTATTCAAACAAAAATGAAACACATGAATTAAAGTTCATATTTCGATTGGAGAACAAAGTTATTCAGCTTATAGTTCAGCCAGATTTTTTATTCAGCTACGAAAGTCGTAATACAGCTTTAATAAAGCATGTATGCTTATTTACGGCTTTCGTTTGTTTGTTAGGAAGGCGATTCGCATCTCTTTCTAATCGACCGTTTTGAGGTCATCG
>JASCZW010016646.1:0-18306 GCA_034211315.2 Aedes japonicus | reverse complement strand
GTGAATTTACACAACGAAAAGATTCAAATTGATGCCCAAACCGGGAACCCCGCACGGAGAACAGAATTGTGTAGAAGATGTTTAACAACTACATTACAGCAATTTCGTTATGCAAAAATAGATTTCTCAGAATTTCAATAAATAATTTGTTTTGTTTAACAGTGAAAAATACAAGGCCCGTATATTTTTATACCGTTATCAGGTTACCCATTAGGGTGGTTAAAAAATAAAAAACAAATGACTTATGATTAAAATTTAATCTTTTACACGTATTATAATCCTTCAGAAATCGGTCAAATGACTTTACTCAATCATGTAACCGCAAATGAAAAGTGAAATTGAATAATGCTTGATGATAAAAATAAAAACAAACGAACTTGCGTAGTTTATTATGTAAACATCGATTATATTCGTTTGTAAGGTCTGGTCTTACATAGAGATCCCGCGAGTTTTTTAATAATTTCTCTTAAACGTTTAGACCTTTTTACATAACATGTCGAAATATGTGCGATGTTTGCATTTTTGGTCTCGAGCTATTTTGTTTTTTTATAAATACTAATATATTTAGTTTTTACTAGCTATCAAGTACCAAGCGTTCAGCAACATTCGTGAAGTTCCGTCAAGAATTCAGGAAAGCACATTCTCGTAGGTTGATGACCAGTGCTTCTCTTGAGCGTGGTTGCTTGATGGATTTGGTGGATTTGATTCATCATACCTTAGAGATAATTTTCCATCTTAATTGAAATATATTCGAGAACAATTTTACCTTTATACTAGTTTGTGTTTGTTTTGTTCCGACATCTTGTGGATTTTAATCGTCACTCAACGGTCATTACATCTCGGCCGAACGACCCCTCACATCGCATCGCAAAATCTGAAAGTAATAACTGACGAATACACTCTGACGCGTACCGCGGTATTAGGGTACCTGGGGTAATATGCACCAGTTAAGGAAATCGAGTTGATTTATAATGAAAACCACATGAATTTATCCATAACATTAGTGTTTATGGTCTATATGTTCAGCTAAGGTAGTAATGCAAGAAATGTTGACACAAAACCTGAAAGTAACGGGAATATTCATATGTTCTTAAAAGTTATCTCACATAGTTTGATCACATCTCTTGTCGAGGCAAAATGCCAGAATAAATGGGCAAAGGTACATGGCTGCCCGCAACAAGGGGCGAAACGGACCGAAGATGGTGAAGCAAAATGCGCTACAACGGTGGCAAATGCATTACAACGTAAAATTTCTCGAATCACCATAGGAGCCTCTTGTTACAAATAGGTGGTAGACGTTTGGCTAAGTTAAGCGAGATTTGCTGATCAATTAAAATGGTACAAATACATGTTTATTCATGGGCAATCAACGTATCTATTTATTCAACAAACTGACATTCGCATTAAACAATTGCACAACGAACGATTCTTAGGGCATGACGCAAAATGCCAATGAATATTCAGAGGGTTGCTTGTGCCGTGTCTAGCTCCGCTTGTTTGGCAGGCATCAGCATGTCTCCAAATGCTGAGCACATGGCGATATGGAAGCTCATTTCTGGCAGACGGAAGCGCCGGACCATCCACTTCCAGGTAAGGTCATCACCATCATCCGTAGCCAAGACCTTGGATTTGCGGTTTGTACGCTTACGTCTTGTTTTCTTGATATTACTTGATTACTTGATGACACTTGAAGTTTGTTCACATTGGGCGCATTTTTGCCCCTATGGATTCCGCAGTGCGTACTGCCCCACTCAGCCCGGATTGAAGAAGAAACGAAACCGCAGTAAATATGCCCACTTACCTGAATTATCAACTTCGACACTCAGATTAGACTGTACCCATGATGCCTGCTACTTAAGTTCGTGGAAAACTACTTTTTTTGCTAAAAAAAAGCTTAGCCAAACCGCTTTCAATGCTTATACTTAGTTGAATGTAAATATTGAGCTGTCAAAACCATATAGTGTCCATAATTTGAAACGTTTCAATAGGGTGGCTGCAAAAATCGTGCTTGTTTACTGATTTTGCGGGAAAACCGAAGGGGATGCATTTTGCCTCACCAGTGCATATTACCCCAGGTACCCCTACCATTTTCACCTTCTTTGTCTAATCCACGATCAAAAAATGCCAACAAATGGGCAATGCATGCCTTCTAACCACGAGTGAACCGCGAGTAATCGTCCAATTCCGACTAGACGTAGTTCTAAATCATACATTTTTCCTAAATTTCCCTAAATTCCGACTTCGTAAAGATAACGCTACTAAGCTTTCTAAACAATTATACTGGATAGAAAAATGTGTAAAAGGTGTAAAATGGAATCAAAAACGTTGTTCAAATGACACCTTAAATCTTGCATCTTGCATTCTGCTTATAAAAATATGGCAACCACGTTGCTTCAGTACCAGAAGTTTATTCAATTTTAGGTAAACGATAACGTCCAAAACTGGAAAATGATCATGACCTAAATGTAAGTAAAATTTACTGTTTATTATCGTTTAATTTTACCGACATTTTGGGTATTGTCAACATAACATAATTTTAGGTATTCTCATCTCAGCGTGTATCACCGACCTTATTTGAACAAGGCCCATCTGACAGTTCAGCGTCAACATTTGATTAGGACGAATCTGCTTTTATAAACAAACACTTTGTCTGCAAATTTATCAGAAGTTAAATACAATTCCTTCAAACTGAACATATCAGCGAATAGAGATATAGCTCCTCTTCCTTAAAGAATGATTAATTTGTATTTATGACCTTTTGTTCAAGAGAAAATTACTACGAAAGCCATTGTTTACAAAAGCAGATTCACCCTAATTTAATGGTCGCGCTGAATTGTTACAGCGAATACGAGACGGTGATGTAAGATTACATAACACACGATTTTTTGACGTTTGGACGTTAGAGATGGAAAATGGCTGCCCATCAGGTCCCTGATCAGGTCACAATCAACCTGCAAATCGATCGCTTGGAAAAAAAACCGACCAAATTAGATCGATATTTGTTTTTGTCAAACTTATCCATTACTAGAGCAAACGCAATGAGCAATACTTCGATCCAACATACGCTAAGAGCAGTTTACTCAAATATGGGTGAAGAATACCCCTAATCGCGAAAATTGCACTTACCTTGCACAACCATGAAAACTCTATCGATCTTCCTCAACTTCATTCGAAAAAACGTCAATCTGCAAAAAGTAATGTGCCTAAGAGTAATTCGATAAAAAATCATTGAATTAAATGTCTTTTTTCCGAAAGAGCCAGTCGATTAGTATCGTGAATTTTGAATGCTACGCCATAAAAACTTTAAATAACTACATTACACGTCGAAGGTTGCCGACCAGTAGGTAACCCTGACGCAAATCGTCCCTCGACTGAATATCCTTCGAAGTCAAATTGTTCGAATAAACATCATTCGAATAAATGTCATTCAATTGAACGTCTCTCGAGTAAACATTGTCCAATGTGTCTATTTTACTTAAAGTTATTCGACTTAACGTCATTTAGTTACATCTCACTCGATTAATCATCATTCGACTAAATGTCATTCGTCCAAACGTTTTTCTCTGACTAGACCTCCTCTGAATGGAACGCCACTTCGAGAAGTCAGTCAGCACAAACATCACCAGAATAAAGATTATTGGATCCACAGAAGCGTCGTTCCACTTCAAACGACGTCTCGACCAAATGCCGTTCGATCCAAACTACTAGTCGACAGGTACACCATTCGATTTAACATCGTTTAACTTAATGTTATTTGACAAAATGTCATTCCAGTAAATATATCGATCCGACTTGATATATTAATAAAAGAATTAATGTCATACATTTATGTAAATGTCATTAGAAAAAAGTATCAGGTGAAAATACACATTCGAGCAGCCATTATTCAACCAAGGTTTGCAACACAACGTTACAACTAAACGGCAATTGACTCAATGGCGTAAAGACGAATGACTTCGCAGAATAACGCCGCCCAGTCTAAAACATCGTTGAATTCCGAACGTCATTTAAATCATTTCGAAAAAAAAAATGTCATTTGACAAAACGCCTATCGACTAAACGACTTTCAACTAAACATCTTTCCTTTCGGCTAAACGTCTTCCGACCTATCGTCATTTTTTGTGAACAACATCAGAGATTACCGCCACTCGTCATTCGGATTGACTTTGTTCATTCGATATCTGACCAGACGTTCGACTCAATACGTCTGACGGCTGAAACGTCAGCAATAGCACGTGGTTATTGAACTGGAGCGTCGTTTAAGTTATTCTCACTCGATGAACATCACCCGATTAAAAACCATTCACCTAAATTACGCATGCAACCTGATCGGCATTTTGAACGTAAAACGTCACTAGACATCATTTGATTAAACACCATTTGCTTAACTAGTATTCAGCAAAACGCTATCCACCTGAACGTCATTTGACTAAACTTTGTATGACTGAACGTCATTTTGCTAAACATGTTTTGATAAACGTCATTCGACTAAACGAAATTCAATCACACGATTAAAGGTTACATAATTTAACGTCCATCGACTTATCGTCTTTCGATTAAACGTGCTTCGACTAAACGTCCTTGGATTAAACCTTTGACTAAATTTCTTCTGACTTAACGTCATTTGTCTAGTCAATATAAGGCTTAACGCCTATTCGTAGAAAACGAATAAAACCACGCCCGACTTGAATGCCCGACGACTGAACGTCATGCAATGCAACGTCATTACTGAACTGAACGTCGTTTAAGTCATTCTCATTCGAATATACATAGGGTAAGGGGATGTAATGTTAGCCTAGCTCCTTCATTCAGCCTATGTACCAAATAAGTAATTAATTCAGCAATAATCAACAAAATCATGTTGCTATTAGATTGACCGATGTAATCCGAAGCAATTGAGACAATATTAATCAACTTATAGTTTTACACTTCCACGTAATTTTCGATTTCTTGAAATTTTGGGGCATCATGATTTCACTGGTTAAGCTGAACAGATGAACTACACGATCTTCAAGTGATCTAAGTTTAGCTTAATTAAATCGATATAGCAAGTAATGCCGCCTGGATGTACAGAAAATAGTAACACGTTACAAACTTACAGCTCACATTGCTAAAATAACAATGATTTTACAAGAAAATCATAGACCCAATGTTAGGGACATATTTTTTTGTATGTTCCCAACTATGGCCTGTTGTATCAATAACGTAGTAAAAAGGTTGTTATTGGTAAAATTTCAAGTGGAAATGCATGTGTTTGCGGTTGCTTGTATTCAAGTGGCTCATCTAAACACAAACCGAAGGAACCAAGCCGTTGTATAGTGAATTATAATGTTTTCATTTTTGAATGGCTAGTTAATCATATGTGAACATCACTTATGTGTTTCAAAACAGTTTTACTTCAGTTTGTTTTGTGAAATTTTGTATTAAGTAAAGCGAATACAGCTGACAATGCCTTAATTCATAGAATGAGAAGAAAAAAACCGTACAAAGACTGCATTTAGTAATAAATCCATTGAATGGGACGAATTTGCATCCATGAATAGACCCAATTTGGTGCTTGTAGACCGACATTAAATCCATATCCCTTGCAAGTTTCTGACTTATTAAAAGAGTTGTGTAACTTTTCGTGATACAAACTACCAAATATCTTATCAAACATATCTTAGCAAGTGTAGAACTTGTTGAATCTCACCTTCAAGCTTGAAAACTTTAAGAGTTATAATCAAAAATGTAATCGATGGTTGCATAATAGGCTGAGTCAAGGGACACATACCCTAATACGATTAAAAACCAATCACCTACATTACATTCAACCGATCATTTTTCGACTAAACGCCACTAGACATGATTTGACTTAACATCATTTGCTTAACCAGTATTCAACTAAGCACTATTCACCTGAACGTCATTTGACAACACGTCAAACGACATTCGACCTAATATCACACGAATAAATGTTATTTAATTGAACGACTTAAACAATTCAGTATAGTTCTAACGTCCTTCGATGTTGCGGAACTTATCATCATACAAAAGTAACAAAAAGTAATAGGCAATCGAAAATATATTATTAGACTAAAGGCTGGCTAAAAGTAAATTGGCACGCCCCTCGCGCGCCGTTAGCACCCTTCTAGTGTTGGGAATCGAAAATCTTTGATAGTGGTTTGTATGCACTTCTATAGAGACTGGTGCAAGTTTGATCAAAGTAGCCGACCCCGTTAAGAAATAACGTCAAATGGAATTCGAAAGAAGCAAAAATATTGTGCACAAACACCTGCAAAATCCATCCGGTTCGGTTCCACGCTGCCTTAAATGCTAAAGATGCCGAAAACAACAGTTTGCTGAGTGCTCAAAACCTACAAGGAAACACTGAGCCATGTGGAATGGAATCAGCGGAACTACGAAGAAAGGTGTTGAGGTGCGTTAAAGCCAACCCCGGTCTTTCGATCCGAAATGTGGCTAGGAGGTACAACGCAATCTTTCAAACGGTGCGGAACATCCTTGCAAGGGAAGGATACAAGTCGTACAAAGTCATTAAACATCCGAACCGGCACATGAAGCAGATTTCCGTGGCCAAAAAGCGAGCATGGCTCTCATTCAAACAAGCGTCTATCGATTTAACACCATTCGATTAAACTGGACATTTTGCGAGTAAACGTCATTCGCCTAAATGTCATTGAATAGTGTGTCTCACAATTGGTATCACCTTTTTTCAGTTTTGGTTTATTTCAGCTGGGTTATTTTAACAGCGAAATTGATTATACCCGTTTTGAGTTTATTCTTTTGACAGCTTATCGCTGAAGATAAGTAAGCGATTACGTTTGTTTATATTTATCAGCTACCATGGAAGCCAAGACCGTGTCAGATACTCGATAGCCCTGAGGAGTTCTGAGTGAGTAAACGTTTTGTTTTTCGTACCTTGAAACGGTTCAAGGAAACTGGAATTGTCCATATTCAACACAGAGTAGGTACCAGACGAACTGCCAGAGCGAATAAGATGTAATCCGGCGCAAACAATTTCAAATGCTCTCTGCTTCAATCAACAGGCTTCTCAGACATGATCTGGAATGCAAGCCGTACAAGAAACAACGGGTTCAAATGCAGGTCAGGGTTCGAAGAAGGAGATTTTTTTTGGTTCCGTGACAGCGTGATTTTATTTTTGGATGAAAAGCTCTTCCTCCTTTAGGACAATCATGATCGTGTGTATGGCGAAAGTCTTGCCAATATTCCAAGAAATAAACTAGCTGTAGAACGCTATCAGAATAAATCGAAAATCATGGTAAAACTTCCTCTTTTTTTTATAGAACCTAATGTAAGAATCAACACTGAATATTAGATCGAGCAGGTTTTGAAGAACCATCTGCTTCCTCATGCTTCAACGCTGTATGGGAATATACCATATTATTTCCAACAGGGCTCAGCTCCAACTCACAAGGCAAATAAGACACATGTGTGGTGCGTTTCGCCGGATCTCAATCCACTTGACTATTTTGTTTGAGGTTATATGCTTCAACATATAGGCCCTACGAAAGGGCTTACTTGAGATCGATTCAAGAAACATTTGGTTGATATTTGGGACCGAATTCCTCAGGAAATCGTGTGTGCCAGCTGCGATTGGTTTACAAACCGTTTGTGCAAAGTTATCAAGGAAAAGGGCGAGAGATTCGAATAGAATTAAAATGGTTTATATCTATAACATGTATCTTTCAAATTAAAAATAAATGCTATGATTTGGTTGATTTGTTTTGTTTTAATGACCTTTTGTTATAGTGACACCTATTGTGAGACACCCTGTATATTTTATCGCATCAGTTGCTATGCTTTTTTTTGCTGTGAGCATTCTGATGGAGTTTGATTCGCTGTTCATTCAATAACAATCGAGATAAATATATAAATTTGTAACTAGAAAAATGGAAAATACTAATTTTTCTTCTCATTTCTAGTTACAGGCATTCCACTAAACAGCTCAAACTCTCTAGGATTCAAGCTCGAGAGGTCAGTTAAGAACAATCCTCTGTTTATCTGAATACTTTCAACAGTTGGGCTGAAACTTCTACTGGGATTTCCATTTTGCTCTCTATTGAAGCCGGAAATTGGACCCCCTTTCTGGTCCCTCATTTGGTACCATTATCAAGTTACACACTTACAAAATGTCATGTAAATATCAGTGCTCTGAGTGTCCTTTCGAACATAGGAATGCGTTGAAAGGTAAGAAAAACATACGCAATCAATTACACCTTTTGTGAAGTACAATAAGTTTCGGTTTCCGGAGACTAAATTTTACATCTGTGTTTACGTTCTCCGATTTTTGTCAAAGAAAAATTACATGTGTAAAATTACACGTGTAAAATTGATGATATCTAATAGTAAATCATTAACACTTTAGTCAGTCGCATGAAACCCTCCCAAAACGTCAGAGCTCAATCCGCTCAATCGAACAATATTGGGCTATCGTCAAGCGGAACTTTAAGAAGACTCAAAAAGCTATTGTGAGTGAGAAACAGTACAAGGCAAACTGGCGTTCTGCGGCGAATAAAGTGGACAAGGAGACTGTACAAAATCTTATCGCAGGTTTTGAACGAAAGACCCGGCAATTCGCATTCGGTGAAAGGAAGCTTGAATATTTCTCCTGTATTTTGTATTAACTGAACTTGAAAAAGAAAAAGAATTTGACTTATTAATAAAAACTTTGATCGACTTACACACATTACTGTTTGACCAAATTTTGATCGGAACACCCTTTAGTTCACATTTTCAAGATTTTTACCTAAAAACGTGATTTAGTCCCGATTACGTGATTCAGTTCTCCGTGTCTTAGGCTTGTTCTAGAATTCATGACTGTAGTTCACGGATCTGGACACGGATTTTTTTTCTGTGTGGAAATTAGAAAACGGCCTACTGATTCTTATGTCACTGTTAGGTTTTAATATTTGTAGCTAGGTAACATTGATGTGGCACTAAGTCGAAGGGCAGGTATTCGTTGATTGTAGACATCACTGTTCCCCTCGGGATCAATTATATGAATTCTAACAAGTCCCGTTTAAATTCCTTACATTCTTTATTTTAACGAAAAGAATATTTTTACAAAATATCCCAAAGATTTATCACCATCACCCATCTATTTTTCACAATCTGATCCTATGACTGCGAAACGATCAAACCAGTGACAACGCCGCGCCCGGTGTAAATGACCTAATTGTTTTCGAAAAAAGAAACACGCTCCGATCGGCGAGTTCTTCGCGCACACAATGCGCGAAACTTCCGCGCTCTTTCCGCACATCCTTTCAGCTTTCGTAATAAATTTCCCATTCACCAGTTGTGTGTTTTTTTTTTTGTTGACCCAAGACGACCGCGATTCATTCGCCACCATCATCAGCAGCCAGCGCTTGCGGGTCGTGAGTTATGGTCGGGGTTAAAAATGCAGTAACCACCGGACGTTATTTTCATCGTTTTTATTAATAAAACAAAAATCATTCAACACAAGCTCCGTCCGTCCGTCTTGCCGAGATGCAGCTGCAGCCGGTTCGAGTGGTCGCAATTTGGTGGGGCTAAAGTGACGGATGGTGTGCGAAGCGAGCGATGGACGTGGGACCATTTTGCGTGGAACCGTTCTGGACGTCATCGAGCGCCGATCTGAGGGATGATGCGGAATTTAGGACACCGACTTACCGGAAAATGAGTGCGCACAATTTTATGACGTGTCTCTTCTCGGTACAGGCGAGTGCGTTTTTCCGTGCACCAAATTGCTGCGGCTAAATTTGTTTCGATGTGGCCCATGGAAAATCGGTCTATTAATATGCGTGGAAAGGTCCTCGATTGATAATTAGATGAAGATCGGAATGATGGAGGCGCCGCCCGATGAGTCAGAGTGACGGAATGACGGCATCCTCGTCCGTACGAAAGGAAGACTTCCCCCATCTGGGGTGGCAGGTCTTTGCACTTGCTTTGTTTAACTTTTTAGGAAACAACACGCTCGATCGGCGAGGCATAAATAAGCAGACCGACCGTTGTTTCTTTTTTTTTTTTTGAGATTGTTCACACAGACAATGCCAATGCAGTGCGGCACGTCAAGCAATCCATCCCATTCAGTAAATCACGACGGCGAAGAAGACTTCGTCAGTTTGTCAACCCGATAGACCCTTTGTCCAATTGAGTCAAAATGATACAAAATGGTCACCTGTTTCGGTTGCTTGGCAGCAATCCGACTGACCTTGTCTCGCGATTTTCTTCACAAACTTGTCAGGTAGTAGGCTGGAAAAGCGCGCTGCTGTCTGCTAACAACCGACCGTCTCCATCGTCGGCGTTCGCCTGTTATTGGTCTTATAATAAGTCTTTTCCCCTCGTTGGCAGACGGAGGCAGCCGCGGCAGACGTCTAGGCCTTATATTCTGATTTACTTCGCCGAGTGGGGCATAGTGGCATAGAGCCGGGCCACCTTTATTGCTAATTTTGCGCGCCTAATTGAAATCAGTCTAGCGTTCGCGCGGTTTCGAGTTCGCGCACGCTAATGGAGACATTTCAGGTTGGTTGGTATTAGGTTGGTACGTGGTCGGTCGTCATGATCCACTGAAATGATCATAAACGACCGAGATTGTGTACGGGTAATTGATGAGATCTTGCTATGGAAGTATTATTTTTGGTTTAATCTAGAAATATTTAATTTGAGTCAAATGTTGGCAGATTTCGCTTCTTGTTAGGATTGATTGTTCAAAAGTTAGGGAGTGTTTTCTGCGACATATGGGAGTAAAAATGTGAAGATCGAATATTACAACTAACTAATAACTAATACTAATTCATACTAAATTAAATTTTCCAATGTTTAGAATCTATCCATCTGAAATATTTATAGCAATAGTAAAAGGTAGAATCATGTCTTAGAATTGTGAAAATCGATGATTCCCAAAGATTTTCGGTAAGTGCTACTTCCCGAGCAGGAGAAAATAACATATGAATACCTAATTCTGATCTTGATAACTGGCTTTGGCATTAAAGAACAGCATAAGAGGTAAAATACCTAAGCTAACTACAATATTTTGGTTGGAGAAAGTATATCACCTTATCCGGCAGAGTTGTTAGGCCCATTTTAACATAGACTACGTCTTACTGCAAAGCGTTTGGAGTTAAACGAAAATTTGAAAAATGACGACCGCCGTGCAACACTGTAACCCTGAGTAACTCAATAATTTTTCGATAGAATTCAGTTGGATATTTCTGTGATAATGGAATTAATTCTCAAAAATCATTCATTAACAACTGCAAACTATTGAAAATGTCGCATATCAAAAGTGACCGTTTATTATCATATTTTGAATACTAAAAGCATCGTTTGTCCCTAGCACAGACATCAGTATCAACTACCAAACCTTCTAATATGCAATAGAGTCGGTGTACCCGTGTTTTCCCATTACGGTTATCCTCGTTCATTTGTTACTCTTAGACAAATCAAGATTTTATGATTGTAGCATTATTTCAACAGTTGAATTTATGCAAATTTATTCTGGCAAGAAGTCAGTAATCGGAAAGATAGCCAACATGAAGACGGCCAATTGACAGCCCGACAAGAACTAAGCCAACTGGACAACTACGAATACGGCTTTGAAACGTAATGGCCCTCTTCAAGGCCACTCCATTAATTAAAAGAGCTGCTTCAAGAATTAAACTTATTTTCTATGGCACATGCCTACACAGAAAAAAATCTTGTAGTAAAAACTACCATTTTACCCGACTTTGCCTACTTTCAAAACTACCATGAAATTTCAGTCAAACTTACTACGTTTATGGCATAACCTTCAACATTTGTGTAACATTTGACAGGACTCATATTGATATCACAGAGAACAGACGTTCATCTTCGGTTTGCTACGGTTTGCTAAATATGTCGTTATGCTCCTGGCAGGCGCTGCTGCAGATGTGTGATAACTGTCATGTAAATGTTTATCAGTAAAAATCCTAGCACATAACCTGAAAAATTTTGTTTGTTTTCCTCTGCACTAACTTCTTATACCGGCTGTCCCCTTTATACTTTTACACACGTTTTTCAAGAAAAGGTATATGGACATCAATGTCCGTTCTCTGTGTTGATATGAACCCCAGCATGTTAGATCTAATCGCATGCATGGTAAAATCAAACGCATTTATAGTCAGGTGAAAATTGTAGGTGCTTGCGCTTAAAAAAAAAATTTTTTTGGCTAAAATGTTCAATACAAAAAAAGTTTTTCAAAGTTCATACTATCCTTAGCATGGTTGCAATTAAATGTGGGTGGACCAAGCTACAGCAACATATTTTTCCGACGAAAAACGGAGTAATTTTTTAGTAAAAAATTGAATAATCTGCCCCTTATGTAGTCATTTTTGTCTGCCCATCGATAGTAGTTTGTTTAACGGAGAAAACTTGAAAACATTAGTTCGATAAACCATGCAGTTACCGAGATCTGAACTCCATAATACTTTGAGGAGTTCTAGATACTTTGTCAAATCGATTCAATGATGTACATGATGTCAGAAGACTCTCATAAACTCAAATAAACTATGGGGATAATTCTCGTAACTCAACAGAGGTAGTAGATCTTCAAGGTGTTATCTTCAAAATACTTTGGAGAGCATTTAATATCTTATTGAATTTCACAAACTCAAAAAAAAAAACATTGAGGACATTGTTCAAGACTACATTGAGCCGATAGTTCCTTAAGATCTGAACTCCACATTACTTTGGAGAGCATTGAATGTCCTTTTAAATCGATTTTATGGTGTTCATGTTGTCAGGAGGCTCTAGTGACCCTCCTGAACTCATATAAACTTTAAAAATATTTATCGTGACTTAATTGAGACTGTAAGTCTTCAATATCTTATCTTCAGAATAGTTTGGAGAGCATTTAATATCATATTTAAAAAAAGAGACTCTGTTTTGAATTTTACAAATTAAAACAAAAACATTTAGGATATTGTTCAAGACTTCATTGAGACGATAGTTCCTTAAGAGCAGAACTCCACAATACTTTGGAGAGCCTTGAATGTCCTGTTAAATCGATTCAAAGATATGCATGTTGTCAGGAGGCTCTAGTGACTCTAGCTTCCTGAACTAATATATACTATAAAAATATTGCTCGTGAGTTAATTGACCCTGTAAGTCCTTAATATTTTATCTTCAGAATACTTTGGAGCGATTGGAGGATCTTATTGAAACGATTCGATTATGAGCATGTTGTCAGAAAGCTGTCTTAAACTTCGCGTACTCATAAAAGCTTTCGGGACATTATTCATGACATCATTGAGCTTGTAGATCGACAAGAATACTTTGGAGATCTTAAAACATCCTATTGACATCATTGCATGATATGTATTATGTCAGAAGCCTATCTTGAACTTCTTGAACATGTACATATTTTCAAGATATTCCTTCTTCTAGCATTTCAAGCTTATCCACAATTCGCGAGTTGCATGCATGCAACTTAGTGTTCTAAATGCACTTCTACAGTTACTAATTGAGAGCTTTCGATGACAGGTACCAATTTTGAATTAGTATGATTGTATTTGCTCAACGAAACATCCCTTTAGGATTCAACGAAACATGCCTAGACCAGGCCGGGAATCGAACCCAGTCACCTCCAGTATGGTGTTGCTTTGTAGCTTTGCCTTTAAAAACTGAGCTAAGGGAGGACGTTGTTGAAGCGTTATTGAGCCTTCAGAACTCTAGAATAGTTTAGAGAGCATTGGATATCTTATCGCAACCATCCTTAGACGCACAAGTCATATAGAGTCTCGACAGTCGACATATTAGTACGAGACACTGAAGAAATCTGCACATTGTAGACGAAATACGCGTATCTGTCAAGATAAGCAAAGGTAGTTGGAATTAAATGGAAAATACTCATTTTTCTTCTGATTTTTATGAAATTCAGGTCTTCCGGCACCAGCTTTGTAGCGACACGCCTGAGGCCCAAATCGTTAACCAAAATGTCTTGAACGGGTCCAAAGGTAATTTCCAATGGACAATTTGTGGTGGAATTTAAATTGTAATATAAAAGCAAATACTTTTTTTTAAAAGGTCGAACAAAAGCCAATATGGTAACTCAAAAGATCCTGTCATCATGCTATCCTTGTATCCTTCATCATGCTGGTAGGTAACATTGACAGCGCGTGAGACACTGCACATTATTTCTGATTTCAGTTTATACCTGAACTTCGAAATAATTGTGTTACATAATCGACTATTTCTGAAATTTCGCGCGACATACAACTCTCCTCCACATATCAAATACATCCCGTATTACGGTATCGAAAGTTTATCAAAAGTTAATATCACTCACTTCACTTCACTTATTTTAACTCAATTATCGTACCAAATAACTAGCGACCACCATCAAAAGAGAACCGAGTATACATCTCTAACACAGACATCGATTTAGAATATCAAAAACGTTTTAACTCAACCACCCAAGGAAGCTACGGAAAATAGTTGGAATTTTGTAGCGCTGGTTCCAAATGATCAGATACGATTTTACAGTAACTTTTCCGCAGCACAATCTGCTGGCAAAAGGTACATGAGAGCAACCATTACTTTGGCCTTAACATGACCAGTCCAAACGAGGTTTACTCGCTAAAAATTCGGAAACGTTTCTCATGAACTACGAACCTAGGCTGACGGAACTTTTATGGAAATCAAAAGTGTGAGTTCTAGGTTCTTCTATTACCTAACGACGATTATTCTCTAATAACATTTATGCTAGTAGGCAGCAACAGTTTTACCATTCTGAGAACCTTATTACCTAATACTTCATTTTCTCATATGTGCAATGTTTAGGTATAAGTTATCTATTCCTTAATTTTTTATTTTTTTTATTCACAGTACTAGTGTGACTAAACAGATTAGATTTTATTCTAATGGGATATAGAGCTAAGCGTTGATGCTTTGGTTTATTTTGAACCAAATCAAGCAAGTTTTGTTCCCGCCTCCTGAGCTTCTGTTTGTCAGTATGTCTGCCTCTTGTAACACCTGCTGGAGAAAATCATATCTTCCTCCAAAAACATCGGGGTTGTGAAACGGTCTGTCAAGTTTTTATTCAGCCTTTCATTAGATAACCCCAGGAAACTCTAAGTCAAATATCAGCAATTCGAAAGAACAAAGATATACAATGACTCAGAATTTTGTTATATTCGGTGAGATCAGTCAATATAAAAAATATTGATTTTTTTTTCAGTTTCGATAGACCAATCTCCTATCCACCTTGAACGGGTTTAAAAAATCATGATTTGAAAATAATGAACTAAAATTTCATGTCTTTAGTATTTATTTTATTCGAATGAAAGATATTATGTTGAACTAGTAGAAAGGAATGAAGAGAAGAAAAAAAATTGTCCTTATTAAATCAACGGATAAAGGGTGTCCACGATGAAATTGCCACACTATGAAATTGCTCTAACTTTTTAACCGTTGGGTAGTTTAATGAAAATTTGGGTGGATTTAGTTCATAGTGCATTATTTACATCCTGCTAGTTTTAAAGTCCTGTGATCAAAACTCGCGGAAATGGAGTCGAAAGAACAGCTCGTGCGTGATAAAATCTTGCGCATTCATCACGAGAACAAGGATCTCTCGCATCGTTCCATCGCTAAAACGTTGGGAATCGCGAATTCCACGGTGTCGGGAGTGATTAAGCGGTTCGAGGAACGGTTGACCACCGATCGGAAGCCCAGAAGTGAAGGAAAAAGTATTCCGTACAACACCAAAAATCACAACCGCGTAGTTGGGGCCTTCAACCGAAATCCGAACGCCTCAGTTCGGGATGTGGCTAAGAAGCTGCACCTAAGCCGAAGTTTTGTCCAGAAGGCCAAAACTAAGGCTGGGCTTCGAACGTTCAAGGTACAAAAGGCCTCTAATCGCGACGAGAAGCAGAACAAGTCCGCCAAAACCCGTGCCAGGAAGTTGTACCTCAACATGCTGACGAAAGTTGAATGCTGCATCATGGACGTATGGACTGTAAATAAAATACGAGTAAAATGGTAAAATGAAGTTTAATAGTTATTTCTCAATCCCTGAAAATTTTATGGCAATCGGATGAAAACTCGAATTTTGCTAATCAATTTTGTGTGTGGCAATTTCATCGTGGACACCCGTTATAACAAAAAGTTGAGAGTATTATAATACGTGGAAATGCCTAAAATTTCTAAAAAAAATATATAAAAAATTGGCATATTAAATCAGTGGTTGTAATTATAGCTATTGGGTATGAATTTTTCTAATTTTCTAAAATATTAGAATCTTTATTCAAGTATTTGCAGTACTCATTCCACAAATCAGAACAGAGAAGGAGAATTTTTGAAGGAATAAAAATCTTAGCAGTGATTTTCGGGGTATTTTTGAATTAAATTGAGCAATTTTTTTCCAGTCTCCTGAGCTGGTTTATCTGTCTGCATCTAATAACATCTGCTGATGAACATTTGATAATGCCTCAGAATGATTTGGTTTAAGAAAACGTTGGTCAAATATTTGGTAAATAACTGGATAATGCGTAGGATCTCAAAGTCAGAGATGGGCTCAAAACAGCGTTTATTCTCCATGTTAGGAGCGGCTGATCATCGTGGTCGTGCCAACATTGGATTCTAAAAAGCGCTATGCCGGGGGTTGAGAAAGCCCCAACAAGCAAACCTCTAAAAATTAAAAGTTGCAAATCATGCGGGCCGGAACAACCGGCAAAGATACAGCCCAGGGCTTGGCCTGGTAAGTAAGGTACATAGGTAAGTATGGTCTAGTATTTAATAAAGTTTTAACATTTATGAACGGAACAAAGAACTTCTCTAAAGTTTTATTAGACAACCCCAGGGTACACCAAGTCCTGTGGACCTTTTGCAGACTGCGAGGCTGACGAAGTGCAGTCATGGACCGAAAAGAGTAGAGACCATGTCTGTGTACAGAAGAGGCCACTTTGATTGGCAAGGTAAGCACCCTAGCAGCACACTTGTTGCAAACCAGTTAAAGCAACTTCAATGTGACTCAACTAAAACACATTCGACTCAAACTCAAACAGGGCACATGACAGATTTGAGTTGCTTGGGTAAGTACCTTAAAATCGACTTGGATAATATTCTAAGGATTCTGATTCAAGGCGTAAAAACGCCTTACACTTCTAGAAACAGGCTCGTTGTTTTCTAACACCACAGAAACTAGAATATTGAAACTTCTATGATTACTTAATTATGTATTATTTTATATGCAACAATTTTTATTGACAATTGACAAGCTCAAATAGCTCTGTAAACCAAAGACGAATAGTTGCTTCATACGAAAAAAAAACTTTTTCAGTTATAGAACCGCTTATTCAGCCTTTAATCAGCTTCTTTTGGAGGAAACAACAAACTTCAGGAAGTGGATTTTACAACGTTGGAGCTGGAAATGTGCCGCTTAAAATGCTAACTCATGCAATGGTTGGTTAAACAAGCACGGAGTCAATTTCATGCGGAAGTACGATTAAAGGAAAAGTTAAAATCATTGGTAGTTAAACATTCGTTGGGAATCGTTTAGGTGGTCCATTTTATAATCTGATCTAATAAAACGTTGCTTATTTTTATTTATCAGCTTCGTTACATTTTTTGAGGACGAAGTCATCAAATAACACTTTATTTCAACTCTTATTCAGTCATTTTTCGAATCACTTCTTATTTGATCAAATGTTTCATGCAGCTACCTAATTCAATTGCGGATGAAAACAGACTTCTCCTAATCAAAGATGACTATGAGAAAAAATAGTCTGAGAATTGTTCAATAATTCAGAGCACTTTAAAATCCTGTTTCATAAGGAGTTAAACTCAGCCTAAATTATATTGAAATAAGTTGCTTCACTGAATCAAATTTGCTTTAACTTTACGAGGAGAGTTTCAATCAGCAAAGTAGGGCAAACAAACGACTAGATCAATTTCAAATTCAATCTCGATTTGTTTGCTTTTAAATCTAGGCGAAAATTTCTGCAAACATCCAAACTTGAGCAAAAAAAAAAGGTCAAAGATAAAGTTTCTGTTGTTCTCATGTACAATTATGAGGGACGATAAAATGTGTTTCAATCAAACAATGCGAAAAAAATGGAAGCTAGGATTCAGTTTAGAAAACTTCAGAACATATTCTGAAGACATCCAACACTACCCATTTGAATCCATGAGACTGCACAGTTATTGTTTTGTTTATTTCAAAAAGCACGCTAAGCTAATAGAATTTATGTTTAAATATTTTCTAATTGATTGAATTTCGAAGATTGCTAAGACATGTTGACAGAGTCAGACCAACCCACCCCTGTCTGCAAACACTTGCATAAAATTCTC
>JASCZW010016645.1:0-18339 GCA_034211315.2 Aedes japonicus | reverse complement strand
TGGGATCAGAATATTCAAATTGCCGTCTTCGTTTAACACCTGCCGCACGAGCAAGCAGAATTGTACAGTCTCCTTGTCCACGCTTATGCGCCGGCAGAACGCCAGTTGACCTTGAATACTGTTTCACGCCTACAACAGCCTTTTGAGTCTTTTAAGGTTCCGCTGACGATGGCCCAATATTGTTCGATTGGACGGAGCTCTGGCGTGTTTGGAGGGTTCTTGTCTTTGTATGGCACCACTTGAACGCTGTTGGCAGCATACCACCCAAGCAGTACACAAGGATCAACGCTGGTCGCAGCAACTTAATCTGACTTAATTGAGGCACAAAGCAGTCACATCAACTGATTTGGCACTTAGTGACTACTAGGGCTACCCACGGCCTTTTTTCTCCCAAATCAACAAAACAGAACGGAACATTGAATGTCGCTCAGGAAACAGGTAGACATTTTTGTAGGCACTGCTCAGATGAAATTTCCTGGACTGATGGTTCCAGATATTTCTGATCTCCGGTTTTCGAACACCGTTCACCGAACACTTTTAATACGTTGGGAACAGTTAATTTAGCCACATTCAACAATTTCGCCAACTTGGCGTGAGAGTAGAGATCAACCCGCAAAATGTTGATGCATTGCTTCTCTTCCTTCGACGACATTTTGATAACTGAAGTACTAATCTTAAAATCAAAAAAAAAAGAGGCATGATGCTTCACGCACACATCTTCAAAATGAGGGGTGTGCAAAATTGTTTAATGTACGATAAAAAGAAATGCATCAAGATTAAGTCGACCAAATTTTGATATTAACACCCTTTACTATACTTGTTGTGGCTGTATTGGTCCGTCCGTGAGTGCAGTTTTGATAAGCTTCTGGGAAAACGGATGATATCATGAAGATGGATTCAATTCGTATTTCTCGGAGGAAAAGTTCAAATAATTATATATTATATCATTCAATTTCATATCTTACAGCTTTAATACAATCTCATCCACTTTTGGACAGGTATGAATTGGTCAAAGCTTATATAAGCTTCAGTTTCTAGAGCGAACTCTTTAAACATTATTTTCTCAATTTCTATGAACTTCGGAATATCTATGAAGATTGCGTGGAAATATAATGCTCTTGACAGAAGTTGATTAAACTTCCTGGATGTTGAATATACTAACTAGATGTTTCAAGATAATCATGAAGGTTGCTAGCTCTCTTTTGAGAAGAAAAGTGGTGGAACTTTAGAGAACTCCAAGGAATTGCCGAAAAATTCTTAACGTTTCTGGAAACTTGATTAAACTTCCAAAAAGTTTGCTCATCATCGGAACTTTGGGAAGCAGATTTAGTTCCCCAGAAGTTATTTGGAGTTAGTTGGTGATAATATTTTGAAAAAAAATCTGGCAAGTTGGTTGGATTTACAATACTATTAGAAGTATTGGTTGAATTTTTGTAAAATAAATAGCATTTCCAAAATGTTGTTGAACCTAGCAAGAACTTTGAAGAATCTCCACGATTATGATGTGAAAGAAAATCCGCGAAATTGATTAAACATCAAAAAGTTAATGAGTTTTATTCTTCATATTGAAAATCATGATTAGTGAGAAGCTAAGTTCTTCTTAAAACTTAAGTATCCTGAGCTTTGAAGATGTTACCTGAACTATTGGAAAGTTTCTCGAGTTTCTGGGAAGATCCTTGAACTTCTAGAAAGCTTCCTAAGCTCCTTATAAATTTAATGGATTTTTTGAACGTTTTCTGAAATTTTGGAAATTTCTCCGATCTAAGATCCTAGTACTTCGGAATTTTCTGAATATCTTGGGAGTACCCTTAGCATCTAAAAAGTTCTTTGAGCTTTTGAGAGGTTCCCTGAACTTCTGGGAAGTTCTCTGCATTTTTGTGTCGTTCTTTAACGACTGATTAGTCGCTGTCCCAAGACCAAGCTTCCTGCACATTCTATGAAGATTGTATGGAAATATAATGAACATGACAGCTCTGAATGATGGGTCAAAGACATGTGGACGAGCCCGTAAGCAGGGGACACTTATCTCTTGCTACAAGTTCACATCCACAGCCTCGAGTTGGCAGGAATAGACCCACAGATAAATGCATCAGAGCCACATGCTTGTCCGCAAAAGTTTAAAAATCAGAGGAGGAGGCAGTCCCATGCTCACAAGTTTTCTGAACCTCTAGAAATATCCAATCTTTTGAAAAGCTTGAATTTGGAAAGTTCTACAGTCTTATGTGATTTTCTTTATTTTCTGAAAGCCTCTGAACTATTGGAGTTACATGAAATTACGAGAAGTTTCCTAACATCCTGAGCAGTTCTCGAACCATCGGAGAAATACACAAAAGTTCATGAAAATCTCCGATTACTATGTAATTTGAACTTTGAAATTCCTCTAATTCTTGAAATTCCTAATTTCTGTTAAATTCCTGAATTTCTAGTAAAATTGTCAGATTTCTTGAAATTCTCGAATTTAGTAAATTTCTATATTTCTGGAATATTTCAATTTCTAAAGTTGTCTGAACCTTTGAGTAGAGCTCTAACTTTTAGAAGTTCTCTGAGTTTCTGAGAAATTCCCGGAATTTCTGGAAAATTCCCTAATATTTTGGAAATTTACTTGCACTTCGGGGAAGATTCCTCAACTTTTGGGAAATTCACTGATTTTCTGTGAAATTCCCTTAATTTTTCTGAAATTCCCTGAATTTCTGTACCATATCGTTAATTCTCTAAACTTTTGAGTATAGCTTTTATTCTTAAGGAAATTCCTGAGTTTTCGAGATCTCCTGAATTTCTCGAAAATTCCTGATATTTTGGAAAATTCTTTGAACTTCTGAAAAATTCCCAGAGTTTTTGGGGAATTGCCTGCACTTCTGGGAAGAACACTCCACTTTTGGGAAGTTCTCTTAACTTATGGGATATGGTCTGAACTTCTTGAAAGTTTTCTTAATTACTTAAAAAAATCCTGAGCTGCTGTGAAGTTTCCTGAATTCTGTCCTGAACTTCGGGAACTAACCCTTCAGGGACCTTTGGGATATTCCCTGAACATCTCGAGTAGTTCTATGAATTTCCGAGATATACCCCAAAAATTCTGAGAAGTTCTCTGAATTTCTGTGAAATTCCCTGAATTTCTGTAAAATGCTTGATTTTTTGTGAAATTTCCTGAATTTCTGGAATATTTCTGGAAGGTTGTCTAAACTTTTCAGTAGAGCCTGTAACTATTGGGAAGTGCCCTGAGTTTCTGGATAATTCCCGGAATTTCTGGACAATTCCCTGATATTTTGGCAAACTTCCAGAATTTATGAAAAATTCCGTGAATTTTTGAAAAGTTGCTTGCATTTTGGGGAAGAGCACTCCACTTTTGGGAAGCTCTCTAAACTTATGGTAGATGGTCTGAACTTCTGGAAAGATCTCTTTATTATTTAAAAATATCCTGCGCTGTTGTGAAGTCTGAGTTCTGTCCTGAACTTCGGGACATAACCTTCAGGGACTTTTGGGACGTTCACTGAACATTTTGTGTAGTTCTATGATTTTTTTTTTGTTATCACCGTCTTCGACAACAAGATCGTACAGACTGTACTTATTATAACTTAACTTATGTAACTAAACAATTCGTATAATTCTGTTTTTAAAAATACTCCTGGACATGTTAAAATTTCAAAGAAATACCCAAGAAATCCTGGGAAATTCTCTGAATTTCTGTGAAATTCCCTGAATTTCTGTCAAATTCCTTGAATTCCTGTAAAATTTCTGAATTTTTGTGAAATTCCCTGAATTTCTGTGAAATTTCCTGAACTTCTGAAATATTTCCTTAATATCTGGAAAGTTGTCTGAACTTAGTAGAGCCTTTAATTTTTAGGAAGTTCCCTGAGTTTCTGTAATATTCACCAGAAGTTCTAACAGAAGTTCCCTAACATTTCGGGAAAATTTCCTGAATTTATGAAAAACTCCCAAGAACTTTGGGTAGCACTCTGGGAAGAACACTCCACAGCTGGAAAATCTCTTAACTTATGGTACATTGGTTTGAGATTTCTGGAACGATCCTTTAATTGCTAAGAAAAAATCCTGAACTGCTGTAAAGTTTCCTGAACTTCGGGACAGAACCCTTCAGGGACATCTGGGATGTTCGCTGTACGTCTTGAGTAGTTCTATGAATTTCTGAGAAATAACCAACAAATTCTGATAAGTTTTCTGAACATCTGGGAAGCTCCCTGAGTTTCTGGATAGTTGCTTGAGCTTCTGGGAAGAACCTGAACTTTTGGGAAGTTCCCTGAACTCATGTGAAGCTCCCTGAATTCATGGAAATTTTCCTGAATTGCTGGGAAATACCCTGAAAATCTGGAGAGTTATCCAAACTTCTGGGAGGAACCCTTAACTTCTCTGTTCTCTGAATTTATGGCTAATTGTCTGAACTTCCGAAAGAACCCTGCTTTGATAGGAAGTTCCTGAACTGTTGTAAAGTTTCCTGAATTCTGTCCTGAACATCGGAACAGAACTCTTCAAGGACTTCTTGGGGTACTTCTTGGGTAGTTTTATGAATTTCCGAGAAATACCAAACACTGATTAACTTCTGATAAGTTTTTTGAACTACTGGAACGCTCCCTGAATGTCTGCATAGTTGCTTTAACTATCTGGATAGAGCCCTTGACTATTAGAAAAATCCCTGAGCACATGTGAAGCTTCCTGAATTCAATGAAAATTCCCTGAATTGCTAAGAAATACTCTGATAATCTGGGGAGTTTCCTAAACTTTTGGAAAGAACCCTCAACTTTTGGAAAGTTCTCTGAATTTATGGAAAATTGTCTGAACTTCAAGAAAAATCAATAATTTCTAGGAAGATTCTCAACTGTTGAGATGTTTCCTGAATTCTGTCCTGAAGTTCGGGACAAAACCCTTCTGGGACTTCTGGGACGTTTCCTGAACATGTTGTGTAGTTCTATGAATTTCTGAGTAGTAACCAAATAAATTTTGATAAATTGTTTGAACTTCTGGGAAGCTTCATGATTTTATGGATAGTTGCTTGAACTTCTGGAAAGAGCCCTTAACTTTTGGGAAGTTCCCTGAGCTCTAGTGAAGCTCCATAAATTCATGGAAAATTCCCTGAATTGCTGGGAAATACCCAGAATTTCAGGGAAGTTGCCTAAACTTCTGGAAAGAACCCGTAGCTTTTGGGAAGTTCCCTGATTTTCTGAAAAGTTCCTTTGATTTTTCTGAGATGTGTTCCCTAAACATCAGCTGAGAATCGCAAAACTTCTGGGAAGTTTCCTGAATTTCTAAGATGAATCCTGAACTTCTGATAGATTTCTTCAGTTTCTGCGAAGTAGACTGAAATTTTATAGCGATTTTTTTCAAACTATTGGAAGTATTTTCGTTTATCCTCAGGTAACCAATAATCAGTTCCACTGCGTCTTTACGGCAACGTATCAAGCAATTAAGTCACCTTAAATGCAACAAAAATTTCGTTCTTGGCCCAATATACGGCTGCTTTACTGCATTGCTAAGATAATGCTTCATTAATGCTATTTTGTATTCGAAACGCTTATTACTGGCTACAAGCATTTGAAATAGATAGCATTCAAGATAATGTAGATGCTAATATAATTCCTGTAGCATCTGAAATGCAGAGTTAGCTTTGGTTTACTGCATATGCTAATGCTTATTGGTTAGCTGGGTCAGTTTCTTCACCACTTCCGGTATTGTGGAACGCAAATACTGCGCTAGATGCTGGTTGACTCCCCAATCCTCACATTTTCTTCGAGAAAACTAGCTGAGAATCGTACACAAACATCCGTAAGGCTGCAGTGCACTTTTGTAACAGGCGCAGGCTGACTTTTCCAGCTGCATAGCAACTTCAGCTGGAAAAAGTCATCAGATGACTCTAGTTGTCGCTTAACGTCCAGAAACATCTCCCATGGCATGCGGAAACGACACAGAAAGTCTCTTCTCGCCGTAGGTTGGCTTGTCACTAAAGTAGTCATAGATTATGTATTCACACACTCACCTTCAACCAAACGAAGAGTAAGTTTTCCTTGTCGTCTGCTAACGACGCACTCCTGGCATTAAAAATTATTTGGTCAAACCAATCCTTGGCAAAAAATTTGCGAAAATTCGGCGATCTCTGAAAAACAAAATTTCTGATCTCTGATGTTGAATGAATGACACCTGTGGCGGGTTCAACAACAAGTAATACAACACTGGGACGCAAAGTTGGTATCTTTTAGCTGGTTCTATTTATGTTTGCTGATGCAAATCAGGTATAAAGTTGTTCCACAAATAGACCACCGCTGAAGATGCCCTTAACAAGGTAGTGTGATTTGTTATCAGCTGTTGTAAGTTCGTTGGTTTCTTGGTCTCACAACAAAGTGCCAATCCTTTTCAGCTACTACCTTCAAATAAACAAAATTGGCCTATGGTCTCTTACAGAAGTTATCCTGTATCATTACAGTGTTTCTCGATAGTAAGAGCGTTATGTTCTTAGAGAACATTAAACATTAATTGCTGTACTATTGTAGTTCTATATGATTTGATTCATTTGACAGATTATAGTCTATGGACTTACTCCACTTTGGAGTTACTCCAGATTATAGACTATGGACTTACTCCTAACAATTTAGGACCAAGGTATTGCTCCACTAGGACTTACTGTTCAGCTCACTACGCACCTTTTTGATCTTGCTCCGTTATAGAAATAATACGGATAGTCGTTCTGGGTTCACAGCAGAGAATGATTTGATTGAACATATAAAAGTAAACATTTACTACGCTAACATCCCTCTTTAAGTAAACTCTATTTTGGTCCTGGCTTAAAATTGTTTCAAACCAAGTAATGCCTTCGTTAGGCTGTCCACAGCTTTAAGGTTGGAAGTGACATATTCTGGTTGGATTGACTTCAGCTCCACCCTGCTTACGGGCAAAATCGTGTCTGATTTCGATGTGCTTGGTCCATGCCGAATAGCGACTCTCCTTTTCGGCAAGACGGATGGTACTCTAGCTGTCGCATTTGATAATGACGGAATCGTTATCACCACGTAGCTTGCTCCAGAATCCTTTCCACCAGATTGATTCCTTGGTGACCGATGAAAGCGCCATGTATTCGGCCTCCGTCGTCGATAAAGCAGCAGAGGCTTGCTTCCAAAAACTCCATGATGTTGCGCCACCGCTTTGGATGAAAACGTAACCACTGATTGAGCGTCTCGTCTCGAGATCGCTACCCCAATCTGCGTCACTCACTTTATTTTTCACTTTCAGTTTTCATCCAGCTGCTAATCGTATGCATTGGCTGCATTGATCTATTTCGCTGTTTACATGTTCAACGGAATTCCTCAAGTTTCTGCAATTTTCAATATATAATTCAAACGATGTTTTCCTAACTGTGGAATTGAATAAATCACTTGACAGACTGGCCCAGATTATCATAACTAAAATATTGCATAACACCCTTAAAGTAAACACACTTTTAGGAGGAGGCAACTATTCTAGAAGAATAACTACAAAGATAGAAAGAAAAAATGAATTTTCTGTGTTTTCTAATACACATAAAGAGAATGCTAGATTTGGTAGAAAATAATGGGATATTTCATGTAAATTTAAGCCAGATAACGCCTGAATCTAGCCTATCGTATGAAAGATTGCAAACATTGTTGTACGGCGCATGAAAGATTGCAAACAATTTCGTTGTTTACGCCTCCTTTGGCTTGAAGTTATACGAGGGAAATGTTACGCGCTTGTTAAAAATATATATTTTTCTGTGTATACACTTTGTACAGTGAGTGACCAATGAAATAGAATACAAAACATTGATTGACGTTACTGAAAAGATAAAGCAATCTCCGGCGATCCAGTGTTTCTGCAATCGAATCGAGCTCCTAGAATCGCTCCTGGATACTGCAACGTAGTAAACAGAATATTGACCACTCCAAACTAGGAACCATTTGAATCAACTGCAACCTTAGTCATGACCTTATGAACATTTTTGTAGGCATCGGATTAGATTTGGTTAAGACAATATTTTATTAAAGTAAATTCGATATTTCAAAGCAAACATATTCTAATTAAGCAACTTTTATCTTTAAGGATTGATTTCCACCCAAAACGGCCGGATAGAGAAATATACGTTAAGACACATAAACAAACTTACAAAATAACTGAATTTCAAAGAATAATTGAAGTGATACTATTGAAAAAGATCGACTAAAGAGAGTGTCAAATGCAGCAGGAAATATTTTTCAAGGATCAATCTTAGCAGATTGATTTTTCTTCATCAATTTTCGACTAGACACGGCCTCAAATGAAAGCTGCTCAACGAAGATAAAATCGATAGTTATAGAGGAACGTGTAAAATTAAGGATGTCCTCAAATCTGAATAATCTGTTGAAAATAGTTTTAACCTATCGTTCCACTTGATAACATCAGTTGACAGTAAATTATTGCTCTTATAATAATTCGACAGAGTTGTAAAAAAAGTGAATAAACATTAAAACCTACCAGAAAATGCATTTTTTTTAATTCACTAGAGTGGAGGAGAGGAGGTGATGACATTATACTCTTAGATCAGACCAACAAAGAAATTCATGGGGTCTTATCGGGCCCAAGGGTAACCGCAACAGGCCGAACACAAAAAGGGGGCCCAAACCAGTTAAGTGCTGGCGACAAATCTCTGATGGGACTACGGCATCTCATTTCCAAGATTTCACCCCTTTTAACCTCGGGTAAATCGCGAGTCTTACTATGGCTAGTATTAAGTAATTCATTAAATAAAAAAAAAAACAATGAATTATCGGATCCGCAAAGCTGTTTTTATTTAGCCTGCCAAATGAGTGAACTAGTTAAAAAAATCGCTTGCATGTAGGGAAGATCACGCATTCCCAAAACATCTCTTACCTGTGTCTAGCGAGTAGTGGTTGGACATACTATAAGTCTTGACATCACACGAATGAAACCGTGACTAACATCCAGACCCTTGAACCACGATCTCGACGAAACATTTGGAATAATGGGATGTAATCACTGCCCAAGAAAATTACTTGTCCAACCGTTTTACCAACTGTGAAGAGAACTCTGTCGTACTAATGGGAACAATTCATCATGTAAATTCTTCTTTCAAAAATCTCGCCATCTTGTGCGCCCACCTTTGCTAGAGAGTCCGCCTTCTCATTGCCTGAAAATGGATCAATTCTGGCATAATTAATGGATCACACCTATAAATTTTAATGAATTAAGTTGGTTTGCTATGGATCATTTTTAGAAGTTTATGGTTCATTATTCAAACCTTTCGTGGATCATTGGCAATTTATACATGAAACATGTTCAATATTTACAAAGGCTGCATTCTGTGGATCAATTTTACAAGTTAAGAGATTGAACCTTTTATGGACTATTTACTATATGTTTATGGGTAAACTGTACAATTTTATCGATCATTCCTCAGATATCTACATTATATTGCTAAATTATATATTAAGCACATCCTTGTTTAATTCCAAGCCAAAGGCGTGAACAACGAAATTTTTTGCAATCTTCCATGTGCCATACAACAATGTTTGCAATCTTTCATTTAACAGACTAGACGGCAGGCGTTAACTGGCGTCATATTCAGATTATCTGGCTAAAATTTACAAAAAACATCCCATTATTTTCTGCAAAATCTAGCACTCCCTTTATGTGCATTAGATAACGCAGAAAATTCAATTTTTCTTTTTATCTGTGTATGTTATGGATTCTTACCTCGATTGCATATATCTAGGCTTAGTTTTAGTTTTAGATTAGATTAAGTATGCTGTATCTGTAGTACGATCTGAAGTTTTTTACGCGGTTTTTTTTACGCGGTTGTTTTTACGCGGTCCGCGTAAAAAAAACGACGTTATTTCAAAAAACGACGTAAAAAAAGTCAAGGAAATAAAATTATATTTCATATTCATATTGAAAGGATATTGTCATAAAAATGTATTGGTGGTTAAAAAAACATGGTTCCAGTAACAGTGGCCACCGGGAATCTGCTACAAATGGATAGAGGTTGTTAATTCAATGTGTGAGCAACGCAGTCCAGAGTAGTTATAGAGAATTTTTGTCTTGGGCAAAGTTTCTCAGTGTGTCATTCGGCGTCTTTTGACATTATCATATTAGTTCCACATCATGCCACAGAGATGGCGCTGCAGTCTATCTTTTCTAAATTAAGCGCTAGAGATTTGCCGTTTTGGGCAAAGTTTCTCAGTATGTCATTCATCGTCTTTTGACATTATCATATTAGTTCCACATCATGCCACAAAGATGGCGCTGCAGTCTATCTTTCTAAATTAAGCGCAAGAGATTTGCCGTCTTCAGCAAAGTTTCTCAGTATATCATTCATTGTCTTTTGACATTATCATATTAGTTCCACATCATGCCGTAGAGATGGCGCTGCAGTCTATCTTATCTAAATTAAACGCTAGAGATTTGCCGTCTTCGGCAAAGTTTCTCAGTATGTCATTCATCGTCTTTTGACATAATCATATTAGTTCCAAATCATTCCGCAGTGATGGCGCTGCAGTCTATCTTTTCTAAATTAAACGCTAGAGAGTTGCTGTTTCCGGTCTTTCTTCAAATAAAGTAAAAAAAAACAATATATAATATACTAAATAAAATTGTTGTCCAAATTTCAAATACCACCCTACTCTCCAGCTTTGGATTGTCAAAAGACGTCAGAATGTCAAAAGACGATGAATGACATACTGAGAAACTTTGCTGAAGACGGCAAATCTCTAGCGCTTAATTTAGAAAAGATAGACTGCAGCGCCATCACTACGGCATGATGTGGAACTAATATGATAATGTCAAAAGACGATGAATGATATACTGAGAAACTTTGCCGAAGACGGCAAAATCTTCTAGCGCTAATTTAGAAAAGATAACCGCTAGCGCCATGCTCTACGGCATGATGTGGAACTAATATGATAATGTCAAAAGACGACGGAATGACACACTGAGAAACTTTGCTCAAGACGGCTGGAATCTCTAGCGCTTAATTTAGAAGATAGACTGCAGCGCATCTCTACGGCATGATGTGGAACTAATATGATAATGTCAAGACAATGAATGATATGCTGAGAGGCTTTGCTGAAGACGGCAAATCTCTTTGCGCTTAATTCTTAGAAGAGATAGACTGCGGCCCTCTATCTTTGTGGCGCGATGTGGAGACTAATATGATAATGTCAAAAGACGATGAATGTACATGCTGAGAAACTTTGCCCTAGAACGAAAAATCTCTAAGCGCTTTTAATTTAGAAGATAGACTGCAGCGCCATCTCTACGGCATGATGTGGAACTAATATGATAATGTCAAAAGACAGTGAATGATATACTGAGAAATCTCTTTGCCGGAGACGGCAAATCTCAGCTAGCTTAATTTAGAAAAGATAGACTGCAGCGCTCATCTCTACGGCATGATGTGGAACTAATATTGCAATGTCAAAAGACGATGAATGACATACTGAGAAACTTTGCTCAAGACGGCAAATCTCTGGCGCTTAATTTAGAAAAGATAGACTGCAGCGCCATCTCTGCGGCATGATGTGGAACTAATATGATAATGTCAAAAGACGATGAATGACATATTGAGAAACTTTGCTGGAGACGGAAAATCTCTAGCGCTTAATTTAGAAAAGATAGACTGCAGCGCCATCTCTACGGCATGATGTGGAACTAATATTATAATGTCAAAAGACGATGAATGACATACTGAGAAACTTTGCTCAAGACGGCAAATCTCTAGCGCTTAATTTAGAAAGATAGACTGCAGCGCCATCACTGCGGCATGATTTGGAACTAATATGATAATGTCAAAAGATTTCGACGAATGACACACTGAGAAACTCTGCCCAAGAGCAAAAATCCTCTGAGAACTGCTCTGGACTGCTTTGCTCACTACATCAGAATCATAACAACCTCTATCCATTAGAGCAGATTCCCCGGCAATGCCCAATGTTGCTGGAACCACGTATGCCCACCACCAGTACATGATCAAGACCACATCCTTTCACGATATGAATATGATAATATGATTTTTATTCCCTTGACTTTTTTACGTCGTTATTTGAAACAACGCGGTTTTTTTACGCGCGTATTTTTACGCAGCACCAACACCGTCGCTAAAGCACCTTCCGTCGTTCTCCAGAATATACGTGCTTTAGATTTAAAATAGTAATAAGTTCATTTTACGTTCATTTTATTTACTAGATAAGGCAATTAACTATCGCCAAGTGTTAAATTAGCAGTACCCAAAAACAAATGTAAGTATTACAAACAATCGGCACCAGAGCAGCCATTGCACAATGTGTTTTCTGTTATTGTCCTATTGTATTATTGTTTTGTATCGCCTTGTTACTCACTCATGCAATTTTAGAGATTTGATCAGAGGAGAGTAGCTCATCTGTAAAAACATTGGCAAACTTGATGGGGAACAAATGGCAGATATCGGGTTGCGACGAAGCTGTTATGCCATCGAGCACCATAGAGGATGGTGTTGGTGGGTCTCCCAACCACTGTTTCTGGTGTTCCACTGCCTTGAGAACGTCTTTCAAATGGTCATCAGAGTTCGCACAAGGATACACAAATTCACTAAGTATATACATTTATTTCTCTTCTAATACACAACTATATTTTACTAAAAACACAACATTTATTCTACAAACTAGACTACATTTATTCTAATTAAATTAATCAGAAACTTAACGGAGTTCGCCTCCGGTCGACTGATCGCTTCGATTGCACTTTTTGCACTGCCTGCCCTAGTGACCTAGTTTTCAATATTTATCATCTGATCTTCTATTTTATTTCCTACTCTACTTCTATCTAATTCTCTTCCATTCTTCGCATTCTGCATACGTAGTAAAACATGATCGCAACCAACCGGTACACAGGGCTGCCTCATATTAGGCTTGGTGACCATTGAACGCTTACTTTGCTACAGCGCAGTTTAAATCAGACAGGACAGCAAAGAGGAGAATGATCCTTTGGAGAAAACAAATCATCGATTCCTCGCATTTGCTAGAAAAGAGGAAGGTGTTAAACGTCAAAAAGCCTAATTCAAAACCGGTTGGTAGCATAGTGGAGTCGCGTAAAACCATAGACTAACTTCATAAGACCAGTAGGTCCCATACAAAAACGATTTTTACTTGGCTCAGTCAGTACTAGAACATCGTCCGCAAGCTCGGTCCCATAGACTCAATAATGCACCCCTTATAATGAACTCTACATGAACACACTGCTCAAATACTCTGTCGAAAATAACACAGCAAATCAAAGCAAAGGCGCAAATATGTATAACAAGGTGCTGGCTGTCAGTGGTGGTAATTACGGACCAAGCGGTTCTACTAACAGCTGAACTCATATTTCAAATCGGCTAGTTAGCATAGTGGATTGTTGCTAAAACTCAGTAAGTGATATTTCGGCTGCTCATGTTACTCGCAAACAGATGGTAATCCGGACTCCTTGCGTTGCTTATTGACGTAATTCCAGGAAGATTTTGGGTGCCATTTAAGCTTGCGGTGTATATCTCTTTGGTGAAGAAGATAGCAGAACTTGCTCAAGCTCGTGGTTAATCCTGACGTAATATTTTTTTAGCGGAAGCGTACGGTGCTTACTGAACCTATTGAAGGCAGCTCGCTTGGTAGTCTTTGGCGACCGAAGTTCGTTGGTCATCCAAGGTACACGAGAATCAGCACGGATGATTTTTTCCAGGACATACCTGTCAATTACATAGCCCAAGACATGTGAAAACGTTGGTTGACATCTCCGGGATCTAGAATGCTCCCATTCTAACTGAGACAAAAAAATGTCTATACTTTGGTGGTCGGCCCTTCGGAAGTCGTCGTCATCGATGGCTTTGGCTTTAAGCACTCGTACCCTTCTCCAAAACGTGATCGGAAAGGGCTCGAGACTCGAGCGATACCTCAGTTAAGACTATGATGTCGTAGCACTGATCCGAGGCTGTTAAACGATAGTCGCCAATAAGACTGTTCATTCCACCAACTTTTTGATAGCCAGCGCAGCCCGGTCTCAGTCGTCCGGAGATAGTTAACCTGGAAGTTGGGACACTATCAGGAACTTAAGCGTTTGGAGGCGAATCATACTGACCGATGTTTGGAGCTCGGAAGACCTCTTTTCCAACAACAAGTACAGGGACGGGACGGCTGTTGATCGCTGGCAGGAATGGCTCGACTGTATTGGGGGAAAGTTTGCTCCGTTCTTCTTCCAATTACGATCTTCATGGACCAAAAAATTCAACGCTCATATGGGTAAAAGGGCGTGTGTAGGCAGCAAGTCGGGGAAGGGAAGGTCTGTCATGATCAGAACGGCAGCGGGGTTTTGAAGGTGGAATTTCTCGTGGTATTGTCTTATTAACAGAATGGTCACAGGGTGATCTTTGGGAAGAATCACTGGATTCTTTGCTTCTTCGGTGATGAACTGACAGGCGGCTATGCGACTGGCATCCGCATTACACCACGGTCATCTTACCAGGATGACAGTTTAAACAATCAGCTGTCCTAGGAATCGTCACGGTTGTTGGTAACCAAGGCTACCTCATCGGCATAGCCTTCCTTTTGAGCTACATGGAACAAGAAGCCTTCAGCTGCGTACAGTTCGTCTCTGGATAGAGAACCACCTTTAATTTGTGTTTTGGGTCTCATGCGACGGCAGTTTTCAACGAAACGGTGGACGTAGGCAACCACGTTGTTGAGCAGCTTCCAGCTTGAGAACTTTGAAACGATGGATCGCAGCTCATTGTCTATAAGCTCTGACTTCGAGTAAGGTTTTGGCCATTCATTTTATAGGAAATCGGAACCTTCAAACCACCTTGATTCTGGAGTACGATAGGGTTGAGTCTCCCATTTAGATCCATCATCCGCAACATTTAGTTTCGATGGTACCAAGCTGCCGCATCTGTGACGTCTAGTATCTCACTGACACTAAATGCCACGATTGTGCTGTAACGTCGATGATCCAAATTTATCCAGTTGAGAACGTCTCAAGAGTCGGTCCAGAAGAATTCACGATTAGTCAAAGTCGAAAGAGATGAGTGCTGCCTGCAGCTCCAGTCTTGAGATGCAGTGGATCTTCAAAGGAAACACCCTGGTCTTGGCTGAAATTAAAGAGCACCATATGACGATACACTGTGTGCCATTGTGGAACAAAGCAGCAGCTATACCGTTCTCGCTGGTATCCGCGAACAAATGTAATTGTATTTTACAATCGCTGGGTATCGCCCAAGACCGAAGACATCGTGGGATTTTGACGTATTCTGCCTGAGGCAATACTCTGAGCCAACAGGTCAATTTTTCGAACAAAAGATCCCCAATTTCTTCGTCCCCATCTTCGCTAGACTTGGAGAAGAACTTTCAGGTACATCAGGAAGTGTAAAGATTAGCCCAAGAAGATTGTGCCTAGACGAATAGCATGCTCAGTTGTCTCATTGCTAAACGTCAGCAGCCTCTGGTAATGCTCCTGTAAACCAATCCGCGTTAACATTGAGCACTTGCCGGAGAGAAGCTAACGCAAACGACATTACGTTCATTACGTAAGCCTGGATCTCGTCAGTCTCGTCTGTTGTCCAGAGAATCGTAGGCAATGTTGATCTTCCGTTCGCATGAGAATTTGATGGAACATTTCCTGTATGTTTCCAGTAATGCCGAAACGATATTTTTGCAATTTTTAGCAGTATTGCAAATCGTAAACACAGCTGGTCAGAACCTACTAGCAGAGCTGAGTTCAGAAACGCCGAAAAACCTTCGCAGCTCCATCCCGACACAATCCTTATTTTGCCAGGCTTGTTGGGGTTGAATACCCGAAAAATTAGCAAATCCCATACTCTTGGGTAGTCTTTGGTTAGCTCCTCGTCTAACAGCTTGCATACGTATCCTTTGGCCAGATACTCCGACATCTTCTGATGCAGAGCATTGGCTAGCTCTGGATCCTTCTGTATTCGCCTTTCGAGCCAACAATATCGACGTAATGCCATTTCCCTACTATGTATTTGGCAAGCGAACATCATCATACCGCCATAGTAGACAGGTTTCATACCGGCTGCCGTTGAACTTAGTGAACGATTGGAGAATCGAGGTGGCACGCTGATCGACTGTTGACAAAGGATCCTTGGTCGCCTTTGTGATGCCAACGATATCCACCGAGAAATGTTGCTTGATAATTTGATGTAAATCTTCATCTAATTGATCATTGTACTCGCAAGCGTGGAATGTGTAATGGACAAAGTTTGAGGTATCATTAACGCCACTTCCGCAACAGATTGTCCTTCCTAGTCTAGTTTTGACGGCGATAGGTTGTTCTAAGCTATCTTCCTTACTTACTTACTCAGGACTAAGAAGACTGGAGCGTGATTGATGCCGATTAGAATTCGTGGGCGTACGTTCGAATAAGAGTCGATCGGCTAGTCGCGGCAATGCGGATATTGTTGAGCCATCTTCTCCATATTGAGGGACTGGGATGGTAGCAGCAGCTCTTCTAAAGCTCGAACAACCTTCAATTGGTACAGAACCACAGTGTACCAGTTATTTTGAGGTCTAACACGCAAGAACTCTGATACGCTCGGTGCGCTGTCGAGTGGAGACAAAGTGAGTTGACGGGACCTTCTAGTTTTAGTCGATCAGATAGATCTTGATCCAGTAGAGTTATAGCTGAGCCCTCGTCGAGGAAGGCATACGTTTAGACAGTTCCGTACAGAGTAACAGGGAGATAGTGGAACAGTACAGCATTTGCAGCGGACTGGTGCATATTGCATCGGTGTGATGTGCCGGCTGTGGCCTAAATGATGGTAGGTTGAGTTGTAGTCACCACCTTACTCGATAAAATCCGTTTAGATCTGCTCTCGTTGTGGAGTAGCTCATGATGATAGAAAATACACCAATTTTTTCCACACGGTTTCACGTCACATTTTCGTTCGTGGTGGCGGGGACATCGACGGCGCAATCCGAAATCCCTGACAGCGGCCCACTCTGCAGCTAGACAGCTGCAGCTCTAGACAGCTGACGGAAGCGTTTGCAGATCGATGCTGACTTGCATCTACCGCTGCACACTAGGCAATTGTACTTGCTAGATTTTGATTTCTTCGTCTTCGATCTTTCACCTTCAGGTTTTTCTTTCAGAGATATTGGAACGTTCTCCGATGTTGCTTCAGAGAGAGTGTGAATGAAAGAACTGGTTTTCTTGGATGAACTACTCGCTCTTTTTCGGTGAACTGCTCTCCTGTACTACGGCTGGTATTGTTAGAACACTAGCAGCCTCAACGAGCGATCCATTCATCAAAGGTCGCCAGGTTTACCCTTGGAAGCGTTAAACGGTATCGAGCCCATTCCAGCTTCAGAGTTGATGGTAGCTTGTTTGTTTGTAATTAAGTCAAAGAAGAAAGCTTTCAGCAGTGTTATATTTTGAGGAACTGCCGCTTTTTGGATCGTAGCTTCTTTATCAGAGCTTGGTAGGAAGTTATGCAGCCTAGATAGGGCAATTTAGTAACGCAGATAGGGCAATTCAGTAACGCGAACTTTGATATTCGCATATGACAAACGATCGAAAACATCAAATTATCTTTCCCGGCATCTCTCCACATCTTTGCCAGCAATAAACACGTCGTCTAAATAGCAGTACAGAAATTTCAAAATCGCTGCGCTGGAAGAAGATCCCAGAGGGAGCCTATTATATGATCACAACTCACAACAAATTTCATCGATTTTTCTGAAAGATTCAACTGTGTATAAGCATTGGACAAATCTAACGAGCAGAACACTTAACAGTCTGCTTAAAGCCGCAAATAGATCCTTGGCTGTCGTTAATGGATAGGTCGACCCAAGCGTGCCTGATGGCAATCAGTCGCTTCTTGTGCAAAAGAGGAAGGCCGATCGAATTCTTCTCGTACAAAGGAACCAACTTCCAAGGCGCCAGCAAGCAGGTAGTGCAGCAGATAATGGCGGAATGCGAAGAAGTGCTGACAGATTCCAAGATCCGCTGGAACTTCAACCCTCCAAGTGCCCCGCACATCAGAGGAGTTACCCAAGTAGCACACTACGATCATAATTAGTTGTAGTAACTTGATTATTACTTAGCAAGTCATATTTATGTTTTCTCAACTGAATGGCAACAAGTGTGCTACTAGGGTAGGAAGAGGCTGGTCTTTTCGGTGGAATGGACGAAATGCTGCTGACTACGTTGGCAGGGGGTCGGAGATTTGATCAATTCTCGCCCCTTAACGTACTGTGACCTTGCAGACAGCGAAGAATGTAAGATTTGCGTGTTCCGAAACTGCGGAACTACACTGCCCGATTTATAAAGGAATTTGTTAAATTCTTTCGAGAAGCGCAAGTACATATGATAAAG
>JASCZW010016644.1:0-18362 GCA_034211315.2 Aedes japonicus | reverse complement strand
AACGTCTCAATGTAGTAGCTGGTAACGGATTTTAGTGATCATATGACTCGTTGGTTAGCGTAGCCTGGGCAATGTGGTCATTTTGACACATAACAAGTGAGAGCCTGTGAAATCATATCAAATAATTTTTCCATTCTCATATCAATAAATAATTTCAGCACGCATTGGAATGATCTTTGCATTCCAAAACCCTTCATATCAAGAACCTGGAGCAACACTCACTTCGATCAATCAATTATGGTCTTTGAAATGTAACTAGAACAGTATAAAGACATATCTTAACAACATGTCTTATAAAAAAAAATATTTCATCAAATTATATCTTTGATAATTGGAAAGATCTCAGTACCAAACCAGTGCACAGTGGGCAAGAACTGATGAAAGCTAAGGAAAAAAATCTGTAACTTTTGTCGCTTTGAAGCGCGGCCTGTAAGCAAGGCAATTTCCGCTGTAAAAGTATCTGGGAAATCGAATGGAACTGGTTTCAATCACCGCACGGATATGGTTGTGGAGTTATAGAGCTTATTTTACCCCACTTCACCTTATATTCTTGAATAATTTATAGACATCTTTCACGGAGAGGCTCAAGATCAACCAAATAGTGCTAGTCCCATGTGAAATTGCCTAGAGTAACCAAATAGAGGTTGTTTCAAATACCGCACGGCTCTGTGAACGAAGATATGGCTGATTTTACCTCACTTCCCTTGTACTTTTAAATAATTTATAGATATCTTTGCACGGAGAGGCTCAAAATTAACAAAATAGTGCTAATCCCATGTGAAATTTTTCTGAAAAATCGCATAAAGCTGATTAAAATACCGCACGGCTCTGTGAACGAAGATATGGCTGATTTTACCTCACTTCCCTTTGTATTCCTGAATAGTTTACAGATATCTTTGCTGGGAGTGGCTCAAGATCAACCAAATAAAGCTTATGCTATGTAAAATTTCTTGAAGAATCGAATAAAAGTTGTTTCATCTACCGCACGGTTCTGGGAACAAAGTAAATTTTTGTTCACAGTCTCGTGCGGTATATAAAACAACCTCTATTCGATTCTTCAGGAAATTTGTTGATCTTGAGCGACTCCGAGCAAAGATATCTATCGCTTTTCAAAAATACAAGAGAAGTGGGAGTACACCAGCCATATCTTCTTCTCAAGAGCCGTGCGATGATGAAAATCTCTTTTCGACTTCCGGAAATTCTCATGGCTAACATATTTGTTGATCTTAATCCTCTCGATGCACAGATATCTATAAATTATTCCAAGAAAGTAAAGGAAGTGGGGTAAAATCAACTCTTCAACTCCACAAACATATCCGTGCGGTGATTGAAATCAGTTCCATTCGATTTTTCCTTAGTTTTTCATCAGTTCTTGACCACTGTTCAGTGGATGCCAGAAATATTTTGTATATACAGCAAATTATGTTCTCGTATTGGAACCGCTTTTAACAATAATTTAATTTTTATCTTAAAATTCATGTACAGCATTTAGTTTGAAATTAGTATAAAGAAACGTATTTTCATTTATGATTTCTAAATTTTTCAGGTATGAAAAAGTAGACATTCTAAAGAACGAACACAGTTTATGTATTTCAGTATTTTATCCATTTTATATTGGATCAAGCTGAAAAGCATATAAGTCACATACGAAAAACAAGACAGTAAAAAATGCATTTGAATGTTTGTTCTTTGAATATAGATACAACATAGAGACTGGTATGCTTTTGTTTTAAATTATTTAAATTTTAAACAACTATGTTTTAGAGGAACAGTAGAAATGTGCAACATCTCAGAATATTCACTAGTACATATATAAAACTAAAATAAATCTGTTGTTGAATCAAAACTAAAGCATGATGCATCATTTATGGTAAAAATCTCTCCACTGTTCCTATAACAACTATATAACTGGGATTAGGCCCCTACTCCTAATCCAAAGGCAGGTTGACTGGAGAAGACCACCCTTGTGTCATGTAAAGACTTACGCTTGGTTCTGGTCATTGGTCTTCCGAAGGTCCTCATTGAGATCGACTAGCCCTGCTACAACAAGCCATCACGTGAGCTATTCTTTCGGAGCAATCTGTTGAGGTAGCCCTGCAGCCATAGGTAATCCTTGCACTTATGGACACATCTTCACGGAAAATCACGACATAACGACAAATGACATCACAATATTACGGACTACATCTACACCCTGGAAATAAGACGTCGCAGAAAGCTTAGAAATAAACAAGCAACAGAACACAAATCCTACTAAACAAAGACCAAGGCAACGGTTACACATGGCTCTTCAACTTACTACCCAAACGACATCAAACCCGACGGAGCGGAGCACCCGCCGCTACACAAAAGATAAGGTTGAGCATAGATGGAAAAAAGAAAAGGAGGAAGATATAATGTGCATACGTTGATGACTCAAGGTAGGTATAAACAAAATAATAATAGGCTAGTTATAAACAAAATAATGATAGGTAAACGTTTTGTATATAGTAAATAGTATATATACGGCAGGTGGCGAGGGTTTTCTTTAAGTCGAGTTATCAGTACGAGACACTGAAGAAAGTCTGCACATTAGTAGACAGAAATACGCGTATCTGTCGAAGAGATATAGACAAAGGTAGTTGGGAATTAAATGGAAGAAATACTAATTTTCTCTAATTTCTAGTTTCAGAAATAAGTTTTTTATTTTAGTGAGGAGAGTGGATGAGCTACCGCTCAAATAAAAAAGAGCGTTAGATCGGTCGCTAACCTTGATGTGAACTACATGGCCGCAAACTGAACTCAATGTGAGTGTCCACTTTACTAAATCGCATGGAAACTGTGGCTCAGTTTCGTAAATGGAGTCACTCGTAGACTGAGTTACTCCGCTTTTACAAAACTGTGTCGCAGTTCCCCATGCGACTGAGTGAAGTGAAGCCTCTCTGATCGAGTTAAATTGGCCGCCGTGTAGATCTTTATCTGATGGAGGCTTTGATATTTCAATAACCCTCTCATAGTGATGGGCTCATTCCAATAGGGACGCCAAATATTGTATTCTCACACCGGGGTAAGATTCTAGTCCAATAAGTTTCAGAATTCTGTTTACTGAACTTTTTAGCTGAAGAAGTTTTGTCTAGGTTCTCATTCGGCAATTTATTTTGTAAGAAGTCATGGATTTTTATGGAAATCCCCGCGAACATGTGGTCGAGGTCAAGATTTTGTTGCGCTAGGAAATACAAAAACTAGAGAACAAGATCAAATATTTCTCAGAACCCTAGACAGGATACGATTGAATGTCAGAATGCTGATCGTAAATTGTCAAGAAAAATCACTCTGGGACTTATTGTAGGTTTCACTTCACGGTGAAAACAAGTGAAAACATAAAACATATTACGAATGTCACCCAAGTGAAAAAATATGGGATAGTTCATCCGAGGTGACAATTCGAATGAACTCCGGTGTTATTACGGTTGCCCCAGCACCAGCTCACACCACCGAAAAGGTGACATAAACCGAAGATTTTTGGAGCTACCTACGATTTTCACTTCGTTATCTTCCACCTCACGGAGTTCACGGTGATACAGTAATAGAATAAAAAAAAATGAGGTGATGTGTAAATGAATTGAAAGTGACAACCGTAATAAGCCCCTCTTTCTTTTGAGCAACAGCTTAGAAATCACTTAGCGAAGTTCGCTCAAGGTTCTGATCAGAATGACAAAATCTGAATGTACACAAATCACAAAAATGTACACCACAAATTAGAAAATGGTAGTGTACTTTAGTTGAGGAATAGGTAATTTTTAATTTATTGGATTAAAAATTGATTTCTTCTGATCCGAGTAGATTGTATCCAGAGCTTGGCTGGTTTGCGATCGAACTTATTCAGGAACGGGGCAGGAACTCTTGGAGATAAGAACGCCGGATTGGCACGATCAATTCCGTATGCTGCGAAAGCTCTCTTGCCGTCCGCTACCAAGATCACGTCCCTGATGCACAGTATAATCCGAGGACTCAGTCAGCCCGCTCGAGAAGTAACTCCGCTCCATTTCGAATACGTGCTGCTCATTACCATTTCTTCAAAGCGACACCGTTACACAATGTGGTTCGAGGGCGGCCAAAACCTCCAAAATTCAAAATGCTAGTATCACTAAAGGAGCTGTATTTTTCTCGTTTGAGTGTAATACGTCAGAGTCTTGAATCTAAAATTTAAAAAGAGATTTCAATGAACTTTGAATTTTCTACAGTATTTGAGATAGCACCAATGTCATGGATTTCCATGAAAAAAATAACTATAAACTAGACGGTTCAATACTAATTGTATGGTTTCGGCAACGAAAGTTTTAATCGTACTAATATGTTCGTGAAATATGTTCAGGGATTAGAGACGCATATATATGTGGAATTTTATAGATGTTTTAAACAGCACAATTTGTTAAAATACGTGACTTTACTGGAAAATCTACAGTTTTCCGGATAGAATCACCTCAAAAGTATAGTAGCCGGTAATGGATGCCTGTTATCGTTTTTACTATCATTACAAAGCTAAAGATGTTAGCTTTCCGTTGATAGTTAATTTGTTCTTGCGAAAAAGTGCGATGGACTGTTTATTTTTCGAGTCAGATTCAGTTCAGACCTTGTTTCAAACCGTATTACCGAATTCAAACGCGCGTTGCGTCAATGGAACAATGTCTGCCCAGTTATAACACGTGCTCCAATGACGCTGGCTGATGGCCCGACAAGTAGTACAAAGTCGGCGTGTGGTCGAGCGGATGCCGACTTTAAATTATTAGTAATGTGTTGTTCTCATGTTTTTCTCTTTGCGAGAAGGGTCAGGTAATGTAGCATGGTAGGTGAGCGCATATGAGACAAGACAGTGCAGTTGCGGTTTCGTTTATTCCATAGCTTTAATGAGAAGTACTTAATTTGCATAGTGCTCAGGCGGTTCAATTGGTGCGAAGGGCAACGGTAATACTTGGCCATGGCATGTGCATTCGAAAAACGGTAAGTTTCTACTTTACTCCGGAAGTGAGTCTATTTGGATGTTCTTTTCTGACAATAGAAATTCACATGAAAAAGAAAATATATCTTTGACACAATCCGTACCGTATTTATGGCGTGGAAGAAAAAGAAATGCCTTCGGTATCATTTTTAAAGGTTCTGCCAACGATGGGAGCATTCGCAAAATTTTGGAAGACAGTTGAAGCTGGAACCCGAACGAGACTTCAGAGAAAACCGGAGATACTTTGGAAGATAAAATTGGTTTCATGGTTAGAGGAGTGTATTCACTTTAAACGGATCGAGCTCAATCAGTACAGGGTGGACAGACCGAAGTTCTCATTTGCGGGAAGCAGTGCATACGGACAAAAAAGGAGAAAAAACGGAGAAACTTCCGAGAAATTCATTCCCCACAAGAACTCGCGTTTGTAGCTGAAATGGAGCATGCGTTCTACTGGAAAAATAGACGCAGCTAAAGCAATCAAGTTGGCGACGGAACCAAGTCATTGAATCAGAAGCAATAACTCCAGAGAAAGCAATATCAATCATTGTGCAGGTCTAAATTGAGCAAACGATCGTATCACAACAATCTCGAGAGTCAGTGAAAGATCGTTATCCTTCTTATTACAAAGTGCTGCAGGTCAAGAAAACTGCTACCCTCAAGAAGATGCATTTGAAGTCGATGAAAAAGGGTACGCATTAAGTTGCAAGCACTGTTAGACAAAACATCCGAAAGGTTGATTTTGAGTCTTTGCGACATGTTGCTCAACATGATAGCGCAGTACTTGAAAACCTTGATTTCATCATCAAATGGGGGTGTGATGGAGCATCCGGCCTACAAAATATAAGCAAAGGTTTCAGAACGCGGATAATAAAGATTCTCACGTATTCTTCACTTCATTGGTTCCTTTGCGATTGTTTTGCAGAGTTACTGGAAGAAGATATCCTGTGGGACAACAAGCATCCTGGGTCGCCATATTCGTAAGACCAATTAATTTACAAGTTCATTCCGGAAACTCAACAGGTAATTTATACGCAGTTTTTTTAGACCAAAGATTTATTCTTATAATATTTATTAGGTGATTATTGATGAGTACGAGCGTATGAAACTAGAAATCGAGAACCTGAAGCCATACGATTTGATAATCAATGGAAAAAAGTTTGTTGTATCGTATCGACTTTATTTAACAATGGTGGATGGTAAATTGGTAAATGTTTTGACAGATACTAGTTCAGCTCATCGTTGTTATATTTGTCAGGCGACATCTTCTCAATTTAACAATTTGCCACAGATGTTTAGAATGAATGTCAACGTTGGTTCACTTGATTACGGAATGTCTTCCCTGCACGCGTGGATTCGTGCATTGGAATGCTACATACACATTGGCTATCGTTTGGGTTTTAAAAAAATGGAGAAAGACGTAACGAAGATTTGTTCAATGCAACTAAGCGAAGAATTCAAGATGGCTTCAGGAATCGAATGGGTTTGTTGATTGATAAACCCAAACCAGGAGGATCGGGTAACTCAAATGATGGTAACACTGCGCGGAGATTCTTTGCAGAAACAAGGATAAGCTCAGAAATTTGCGGAGTAGATGTAAAGTTCATTGAGCGAACAAGAAACATTTTGAAAGCAGTATCGTGTGGCCACGAAATTGATAATGAAAGATTTAAAGACTATTGTTTCGAAACCGCAAAACTTTATGTTTCATTGTATTCGTGGTATTACATGCCAACAACATTGCATAAATTTGTTTATTCATGGGCATCAAATTATTGAAAAGTCTATTCTACCAGTAGGAAGAATGTCCGAAGAGGCTCAAGAGCGCAGCAATAAATCAATAAAATCATATCGCAACGATTATTCCAGGAAAAATTGCAGGGAAAATACCACTCGCGATATCATCAACCGAATGTTGATAACATCAGATCCATTGGTTAATACTTATCTCAAACCACCCGTAAACCATCATCAAGAACTACCGAAGGATGTGCATAGTTTGCTGAAGCATGCCGTTACAGACGACACTGACGCCACCAGCGAAACGGATGATTCATCATTTTACTCAGACTCTGAGTAGTTATTTCTTCAGAGGGACATTTTTATTTCAATTAGCTTTTAATTTATGTAAAATGGAATACAATAAATGTTATTTGCTAATCCATGATTTTTTATTTTTACTACATAATACCTGGATGACAGCAAGGTTGCGGCTTATCATTTTTGACTTATCCATATTCATTTGCCGATGATCTGGATGACAGTACATCAAATTTTATAGAAAAAAAAACCCTAATTTATTCAACTAACGGTGATGATGCCTTTCTCGTTCATTCAAAAGGTAAGAGTGGTTTGCCTCCGACTGACAGTCTCTATAATAAAGATAAATAAACTAACTAAACTCCGTTAAAAAAAGGTGGGAAGTATGAAGAAAAGTCTAAAATAACATTAATAGATGGATAGTTCTTATTTTTTCAAATTTGTTTATACTTATTGTAGAATTTTTTGAATTTTGGGTTCCATTTGTACGTATGCCCCAACCTTCTTCTCGAGGGGAGGAGGAGTCACGATTCATCATAAACAAATTGTTTGCCTTCAATAACTGCCACATGCAAAATTTGGTTCCATTTGCTTAACTAGTTGTCGAGCTATGCAGAAATTCCTATTCAAAGTGTATAGAAGCCCTTTATAAAGATAGGGATCCCAAACTACAATAGAAACATTTCTGCCTTCAAATACTTTCACACACCAAGTTTGATTCCATTTGCTTAATTAGTTTCTTTAGTTATTCAGAAATTCCAGTATAATTTGTGTGGGAGCGCCCTCCTCTAAAGAAAGGAGGGGTCTCAACTACAATAGAAACATTTATTGCTTTCAAATACTTCCACATGCCAAATTTAGTTCCATTTGCTTGATTAGTTCTTGGGTTATTCAGAAAATCCAGTATAGTTTGTATGGGAGCCCCCCTCCTCTTCTAAAGAGGGGAGGGGTCTCAACTACCATAGAAACATTTCTTGTCTTAAAATACTTTTACACACCAAATTTGATTTCATTTGCTTGATTAGTTTTCGAGTTATGCAAAAATTTGTGTTTCATTTGTATGAGAGCCCCCCCTTTCAGAGGCGGGAAGGGTCTCAAACCATCATAGGAAACTTTTCCGGCACCAAAAACACCTTCATACAAATTTTCATGCCGATCGGTTCAGTAGCTTCTAAAACTATAAAGGTCAGTTTACAAAAAATGTTCTTTTATATTTGTAGGAATTTTGATGGCTTATTATAAAAAAAAATAATAGTTGTCAATAATAAAATTGATGCGTTGAAACATTTCCAATCGATTGATGTAAACGTTTTGAAAATCGGTCTTGAAATAACTTATTTATTAACGTTCAAAGGCTAAGCATATTTCGTGATGCTCCAAATTTTCGTACTCGCAACGTGTACCCTTAATATTAAAAACAAAGACGTAGTCCTACGTCAAAAAGGTGAAAAATACAGTGCATATAAATATTTAATGCTTCAAAATTGAATGAACTGCGTAAGACAACAATAAACTATCATAATACATATATACGATCTGTTTTAATGAGAATTTGAGGTTTTGGCCAACCTTTGTTCAGGGTCGAACCACTGTGCACCGGTGCGGCGATGTTTTTGCGTTTGGTCTAAAAAACAAATCCAAACCACAATTTAGGCCCCCGTTGAAGGATGCCCTAATCGTTCACAGAAGACAATCGCGAATTCGGTCGGGGTGACGTAACAAACGGTGTCGAATGTCATCAGCAAGTTTCTACAATTCAAACCGTTTTTGAGGAAACCAACCAAGCAGTCGAAAAGAGGAACACACAACAAACAAGATGAGAAACAAGTGGTGAATGTATGCTAGAGGAAGCCCAACACGTCGGTCATAGATGTTACCAAAAAAGTGGAAGTAGCTTAGTCCACTGTGCAGGACATTAAAGTGAGATGTGGGCTGAGGTCATTCAAACTCCAGGAGAAAGCTCGCCGAGATGATAAAGGGCTTGACATGAGAATAGTCTGGCCCGAAAGCTATTTGATTCGTTGTTAACCAAACATACCGGTTGTATTGTACAGGCGATGAAATATACATGACTTTTCACAAATCCCTGGTATAAAATTATATATTACGATGGATAGAAGAAGCCTAGAGTCTAAGTTTAAAGAACAGTAGACAGAAAAAAATGCGTAAATAATATTCCGTTTAGCAGGCCTTTTGTACGTGTAACCAAATCAGCCAACCATTCATCGCAACCAGAAATATTAGCAGTGAAATTTATATCAAAGATTATTCTCAAAACAGCCGATGTTTGGCCCGATTTTTCATCTTACCATAACTCAACAGTGATTGTAGCGTCGTACCGAGCACCACAAGAATCCGTCCTTCTCATCCGCGTGTCTAAACACGAATCCCCTTCTCTTACAATATACTGCCAGCCGTCATCCCACATTATTGCACCAATACTTATAACGTATTCCACCAGGGATGTAGCCAAGGGAGATATAAACTATACATTATATCTTATGACTCTACATCCTTTCTCCACTCAGTATTTTAACAATTTTATTGAGAGAAAAAAAAACTATATATATATATATAAATATATACTCAGGACTCATAACTAGTTGTCAGCTACGGGCTATAGCGTGTAGGAGATTTCCTTGTCCTAGCTTTGATCCAGGAACTTGGTATTCGAATGATTTGCGTTTTCTTCCAGGAATTATTACCTGTTCCTTCTCTGTCTCTGTCGTTAGAGAACGTTCCACTGGCTCTGTATCTGAAATCAATGGTTCTGTATCCAACGTGGATCTTTGTGGTGGCCATTTCCGAAGATGACTAACAGGGCGACGATACTTAACCCCTTCTTCGCTCATAACGATCGTATCGCTGCCTGATCTCTCGACAACTTTGTATCGCTCTAATCGAAAATTAGACTCCAGTTTACCCATGTCGTTATTTTTCATCATCACGATATCACCGACGGAAATGTCAGAAAATTTGGCTTGTCTCTTTTTATCTGCGTAAATTTTCCCTACCATCTTCTTGATAGCATCGTTATCACGGATGCTTTCATAACGCAGTTCTGGTTCCGTTCTGCTAGAAGGTATCAAATCTTTCACCGGCCTTCCCATTAGAAGCTCCATCGCTCGAAAAAGGAGGTCCATTGTCACAGCGAATTTTCTCCGGGTATGACTGTTCAGTAAAAATCGATTCAAGGGCTTCGATTGTCTTCATAGCAGTGGTAGTCTTCATCTCTATAACCTTCAAATACCGGCTAAAATAATCCACTACCACGAGAAACGTTGCGCATTCCTTAGCAGAAAAGAAATCAATGGCAATTTCTTGCCATGGCCTCTCTGGCATTTCTTTTCTGAGCATCGGTTCTGGCGGAAATTGCCTGCTAACAGCCGTGCAACCTGAACATTCTTGAACCCATTCCGCTACATCGTTGTCCATACACGGCCCCCAAACTCTTTCTCTAAGGCTCCGGCGCATTGTAACGATACCCGGGTGTCCACGATGTGCTATGTCCAAAGCTCTGGCTCGTAGCTTCTGGGGAAGTACAATCCTTTCATCCCGCACTACAACTCCGTCGATGATGCCCAACTCATCGGCAAATGCTTGATACCGGAACAGTTCTCCAGGCCACTCGTTGTTGTGAAGGGCGGTAATTACTGCAGACAGCACTACGTCCCGCATGGTTTCTGTTCTTATTTCCTCCAATGTAATAGCTAGTGGATCTTGTCCAATTGCAAATACGAAATGTTCCGAGTCTTCATCAAAAGATGCTTCCTCTTTAGGACAAAGTCGAGAGAGAATGTCCGATATATTGGACGCACCAGGAATGTATTTCACCTCAAAATTATACGGCTGCAAGCGTAGAGCCCACGATTCTGCTCTTTTGCACGCTCGCCGACCATCTCTATGCTTTCCGCTGAAGATGTATTCAAGAGCTTTATGGTCGGAGAAAACTTCGAATTTCAGCCCAAAGAGGTAAAGATAAAACTTCTCTACCGCCCAGACAACAGCTAAAGCCTCGTGTTGTGTTTGAGGATAGAGGCGTTCTGTAGCCGATAGTCCCTTTGATGCAAAACTGATCACTCGAGGTGAGTGATGTGCATCCCTTTGCACCAGAACCGCGCCCAGTCCCACAGGCGAGGCATCAACGTACAGCTCGGTGGGATCGTCTGGATCGTAAAATCCAAGTGTTCTCACGTTTTGTTCCTGTCCAAACGCCTCCACGGCTCCTCGGACGAACTGGCGTAACGGCTCTGATCTTGTTGACAAATGTGGTATGAAATGTCCAACAAAATTGACAAGGCCAAGAAAACTTCTGACCTCCTCTTTAGATTGCGGTAAACGAAAATTCTTAACAGCCAATGTTTTCTCGGCTGACGGACTAATACCAGCCGCACTAACTTTAAACCTAAAAACGTCCAGTTCCTTAACTCCGTAGACACATTTGTTTTCATTTAGCATCGCATGATTCTGTTTCAAAACATCCAGTACTTCCTCCAACCGAGCGTTATGTTCTTCGAATGTTCGTCCTGACACGATTATATCATCGATGTAAATAACAATCCCTTCGATTCCTTGCAACATCTGAGTCATAATGCGCTGAAATATTTCGGGAGCGCTATTGATCCCGAACATAAGTCTTTTGAAACGCATCAATCCTCAACCAGTCATGAACGTGGTTATACTGCGGGAATCAGGATGGAGTTCAACATGGTGATATGCCGACGTAATATCCAATCATGAAAAATATCTCGATCCTTTTAATTTGTTGAGCAACGTATCAATTACCGGTAAAGGGAAATGCTCTCGTTTGATAGCTTCGTTCGGAAATTTCATGTTGATGCATAATCGCACATCATTGGATCCTTTCGGGACAACAACCATAGGTGATATCCATTCTGGAACGCCTTCGACTGGCTCAATAATGTCCAATTGTAGCATTTCATCGATCTTCTCGTCAACCTTTTTGAACATTGGCTCAGGTACACGAAGATAAGAAATCTTTCTCGGTGGAACGTCCTTTTTGATTGATAGCTTGACCTGCACATCCGGAAATTTTGGGAAAACATTCCATTTCGTAGTGACGTTTTGCACATCCAGTCCTACTTTCAATAATTTAAGTTCTTCTACCGTTCGTTTACTCAGCAAACATTTATTTGCTCCCTCGATCAAAAAGAATTGAGCGTAGCTCTTCGGTTTCGATGGATTGACGGAAATCCACGCCTCAAAAATCCAGAACACCTTGAGGGGCTCATTGCTCGCATATGCTGTGAAACGTCGGTCAGGAGGAGATTTTATTTAAAGAGTTTGGCCTTACTGTTTTTCAATTTAGCCCAAGTATCCAGAGTCACTGCGTTGATAGAGGAACCAGAATCAACCAGAAACTCTACCGGGCAAACATCTATTAAACATGTTATGATATCATCAGTACTAGAGATTTGGGAACTCTAAAGAAATGAGAAAAAGAAATGTATAACTTCATTTTATTTTCCGAATTCAGTCTTCATTAATTTTAACCAGTATCCAAATAAATCAAATAAAATGCTTTTTGCACCATTTATACCTTGCAAACGTCCTCTGTTTTCGGTCGGTGGGGAAGCTCTTCGACCCAATCCTCATCTTCACGCAACGTGTTCGTTTCACCGGTCGATGGCTTCCATGCGTTGTTCCTCGGTCTGCTTTTGTGTGATTCACGACACTTGCGTGCAAAATGCCCGATTCGACCACACTGATTACACCTAGCTTTCTGGGCTGGGCAACTTGGCGAACTGGATGAATGCCGGTATGAACCGCAGCGACTACACTCCGCTTGGTTTCGTTCTTGCCGATTCCCTCTATTGCAATCGAATCTGGAATATTTTCCTCCGCTCTTGATTCGTGACCGAGGGGTCCACTCTTGTTTTACAGCTGCGACAAATCCTGGTTCCAATCCACCACTGAATGGTTTAGATTTTTCCTTCTGTTTGACAAGAATCTCCCGATTGACAGCATAACTTGTTATTTCATCTAAATCCATCACGTCCTCGAGCCCTTTGTCACGCACCCGTTCATCACGAGCCCCCATTGTGACTTGCTGAAGGATCTCCTTCTCTTCTCTGTCCTTGAATTCGCACCGTGCAGCTTGCGCGCGAAGCCGTAATAGAAAATTATTGAAACTTTCATCATTCCCTTGTTTTACGGAACGAAACACTTCCAGCTCAATGCGGTCATTTCGCTTGCCAACGAAGAATTTCGTCAACCTCTTAACCGCATTATCGTATTCCGGCACTTTTTGAGGATGGTAAGGCACTTGAACCGGAGTCGGGTAATTTTCTTCCGGAACGGGAGCGAGATTATAGTAGATGCGCTGCAGTTCACGGCCGCCAACCGTCAGTAACAATACCAATTTGCAATGTTGCTCTTCCACTTCTCGCAATTCCAAAAGAAGCTCGAATGCCCGATGCCATTCCTCCTATTCTCTGCGCATGTCCTGCGCATCGACACAATCATTGAATGGCTCAAGTGGCCATTTTGATTTATCTCGGAGGCTCATCTGTAACAACATTTGAAATAAAAGTTGGTTTAGCTCCAAATTAAGAACATAGCTCGCTAGAATATGATTCCATGTAAATATACGACACGTTCTTTTTCCACCTCATTGCTGGTTTGATTCTAAATTATGCATTACCTCCATATCGCGATGATTCCACGGTGTAAGAGTATCAGGGCTTCACTTAAAAAAACGTAACTCGAAATAGCGTTGCACAACTGTACTTTATTTCTGGGAATAGCTTTTGCAACTGCTCTCGCTTACGGATCGATTTCAACTGCCGTCGTCAGCGACTGTGAGCTCTTGTCGTTTGTGTGGTTTCCATGCTTTTACTCTCTCATCACCAACTCACAAACATCTATTCCACCACGATTTTTTTACGTCTCTTTTTCACATACACCTTATCCCATTTCGCCTCCGGTCGCAGTCTACATATACATACGGTCTAATCTTTGTCTAATGCGCATTGCTCAGTTTTTTCAAGCACCGCATCTCTTTCTTTCTCTTCTGCGTCAGTTAACCTTTTCTTCATTCCTCTTTTCTTGTTTTTTTCGAACGAAACAAATGTGAGAATGTGTGAATATTGCCGCACTGAAGGATTTCTCCATTATGCTTTACAGAGTTTCGCTGAACTAGCTATGAATTTACACGTTACAATGCGCTGCGGTTTATACCGGACCCGCTTCCATTTGCTCTACAGCATATTGCTGGTCTTACAACGAATTATGTCTAGCGCTTCGGTTTCCCGGCCTCGCTTTTACATCTGCTCTTCAACTCATTATTGGACTAGCGTTTCCTCAAGCGCTTCGGACATTTTTTTCATCCGGTCTCGCAATGCCCTTCAGTTCGAACTGGTCTGACATCTTCCTTTCATGTTAGTACGACATTTCAAGTCTTGTAATGTCCGTACATTCGACGATCGCATCATATTTTTTTTAATATTCTACGCAAACTGAAAATTTTAACTATACATACCATTTTTGATCCTGCCGACTGTGCCAACTGTAGCGTCGTACCGAGCACCACAAGAATCCGTCCTTCTAATCCGCGTGTCTAAACATGAATCCCCTTCTCTTACAATATACTGCCAGCCGTCATCCCACATTATTGCACCAATACTTATAACGTATTCCACCAGGGATGTAGCCAAGGGAGATATAAACTATACATTATATCTTATGACTCTACAGTGATGAAGAAACGGTACGAGAAAAATAATGTCATTGTGGTACCTTGTGACATTAATCCTCCAAACTGCCCAGAGCTCCGACCGATCGAGAAATGTTGGGCCATAAGAAAGGCTGATTGTCGGGGCTGGGCGGAGAGTCAAAATCGGTTCAAAACTTCAAGCAAAAGTGGAAAAAAGCTTACAAAACCGGAGGAGAGAAGCTTCTCCAAACCTTGATGACTGGAGTCAAGTCAAAGGTCTGAATGTTAAACGTGAGGGTTAAATTTAAATCTATTATTGCAAATGTGTAAAGAAAAATACATAGGAAAACTAAATGTTGCGAAAAATATTTGTTTGGATTTTTATTAAATCTATAACGTTCGAGTGATGATAGAAAAATTTATTTCCGGACACGCTTTAATCATGTTTGACCCATTTTTTATCGTCCCTCCCTTTATGTGTCAACTTGTAGTTTAGTTTCTACATGCTTCCGTGAGTAATTTAGTTACATCTCAAAATTATAACTTTCTAAATAACTAATAAATTTATTTGTTTCCTGTTTCCTGAGTGCCTCATCAACGAACATCAACTGAGGATAAATTTGATTTAACTTGGGTAGGAAAAAATGCAGCCAGCGCAAACATTATCTCAGTATCAAAGTGGATTTAACCTAGAAGATGTCTTACCCTGCAAAAAGCCTTCCTAGAATGAATCTGCCAGTCGCCTACAAAAGTTGTTTTGATGATACTGTTTATTCGGAAAGACTCGAGAACATAGTAAACGTGAATGGGGATGACACCTACCAGAAAATAACATCGTAAAGTTCGTCTTGAATGGAACAATATATCAACTTGTTGAGGACTGTACACAAAGCATTAAATTGGGGAGCCTCGACCCACTTTTGTGACAGTTTGTGATATATTTCAGAACCCACCTGCCACCCACCGACCCCCCCGCCTCGTTCACCGTTTAGTAACCGACAAACGAGGCGGCTTAATTAATTTTCAACGAAGCAATGAGCCCAGCTGTTCGAGTTGACAGACTTGGCTAAACTTTCGACGAAAACCGAAAACAAATACCATCCCTCGATCTCGTGTTAATTGATAACCGATGCTTATTGCTCTTGAATGCTTAAATCAACTTTCGACCAACTTTGCTCTTGGATGCCAACACATAAGTTTGGTTTCAGATTGGACTGCAGATAGGGATTTATATCGGAAGATAAACCCCCACCCCGAGCCACTCCCCTCAGGATATTTGACAGCAAAGTTCCTATCCACATTGAGCGATGATGGATGTTTCTCTAAGAAGTAAATCTTGGATTGTCTTAGCGTAACTTTCCGTTTTGACTGATGGGAATGGGGGAATCTGTGAAGAGCTTTGCCCGACAAATGTCCGTGCTCTGGCTGTACGTTCGGGCAAACAACTTTTCCAAACATTTGCGAGGGAGAAGTTTTCAACGGTATTTTGGAATGTTGCGATGATGGAGCACAGCAAGCTGGGAGTTTCGTGTTATTGAGTCAAAAGCTGATGGTAATCAGTATGCATTTGAATTTAGGCGATGGGAAAATATTTTTGCTGAGTGTGTTTTAAAGAAGGTACCTTTATTATTTGCGGCTTTGAAAAAGTTCGAGGGTGACAATCAATTTTATTTTTTGATAAAGACAAAACTAATTACAATAATTAAACCTTGATTTATTAAAATACAATTTACTTATTCAACGAGTAACTTACAGAGTGAAACTGCTAGTTAAGATGAATTAGGTGAGTGAGATTATTGCTTTATTTTGTCTTTCTCGCGATGTTTCGGATATTGAAATTTGGATATTTAGTGAATAGACAATGTGGTTGCAAATCGGCCAAGATGGTGATGATTCTTAGATTCCATTTTCACTGTAATCATTTACTACAGAATTTATTTGATTTTTCTGTTACTTCTTCAAACATTTGTTTGGTGTTGATTAGTAGGGTTAAGTAAATGTGTTCAGTAATATAATTTGGGTACAGATTTGTATGAAATTCAAATTGTATTACAACAGTTAAGTCGGGAGAGGTTCCATGTTAGTGCGTCTAACTAAAGGGCGAACACGAAATTATTGCGACACATTCAACAGGGCATAACTTTTTTACCATTGGGTAAAAATCATCCAAATTTTACACACTTTCTCATTGATGTGTATTGTTTACATGCTGTCAAACTCGAAGTCGTGTGTTTCGATTCAACGAAAATGGAGGTGAACCAACGCGAGTCGAGAAAACAAATTCTTTCCAAACACCTGGAATTTCCTGACCTGTCGCAGTTGAGAAAAATGTTGAACATTCACCATTCAAGCGTCTCCAGAGTGTTGAAGCGGTTCCAGGAGCGGTTGACGTTGGACCACGGCAAAGGAGCTGGAAGAAAACCAGGACCGGAGAACAAAAAGACGGAGGGAAAGGTGAAGCGGATGATTAAAGCAAATCCCAACGTCTCAAGCCGTGATTTGGCTAAAAAGATCGGCATGTTGCAGAGCTACGTCCAGAATGCAAAGAAGAGAGCTGGACTGCATACATACAAGGTACAGAACTTCCCAAACCGCGATGAGCGGCAACAATCGACGGCTAAAACTCGGGCACGGAAGTTCTACGAGAAGATGCTGACAAAATATGGCTGCTGTGTGATGGACGACGAAACGCATATAAAAGCCGATTTTAAGCAAATTCCGGGGTTGGAGTTTTTCACCGGCAAGAGCAAGTTCTATGTGGACGACAAATTTAAGAAGAAGAAAATGTCGAAGTTCGCCTCCAAATATCTCATTTGGCAGGCCATCTGCTCTTGCGGACTGAGGAGTGAGCCTTTCGTGACAAAGGGCATAGTAAATGGCGAGATCTACAAATCTGAGTGCCTCGAGAAGCGCCTTTTGCCGTTCTTGCAGCAGCACGACGACGCCCCGTTTTGGCCAGATTTGGCATCATGCCACTATTCTAAAAATGTCATGGAGTGGTATGAGGCCAATTCTGTCCATTTTGTTCCAAAGGACATGAATCCGCCAAACTGTCCGGAGCTGCGCCCGGTGGAGCAGTACTGGGCAATGATGAAGCGGGAACTTCGGAAGAGCAAGAAGACAGTCAAAGACGAGAAGGACATGTTAAGAAAATGCAAAAAAAAAACTGAGAAACTGGTACCGGATGACACTGTAAAGACTTTGATGGAGGGCATCAAGCGAAAATGCGTTCAATTTTACACTCAAGGCTCCATCGATTAACTTTTCTTTTGATTTTTGAAGTATATATATTTATAAAACTACCCTAAAATTTTGGTTGGATTCTAAACATTATAAGAAAATTGGCATGACATTTTCGGTGTCGCAATAATTTCGTGTTCGCCCTTTACTGGAAGATGATTCAGGCGAAAAATGGAAAATGGAGTTTTTAAAATCAGACATAGTCGGAAGAAATAGAAAAGCGAAGGGTCAGAGTTCAAAAGAGAATGATCAACCATTGCTCAGAATTGTCCAGTTTGAAGTAGTGAGTGGTCGGCAACACTAGATTCGTGTGAGATCATTTTGATAGGCCAATTCAGGTGATTCAGCAGGTGGTTGCCTAGCGCAATCAGACGAATAATATAGTTAAGTTAAATCCACTCGATACCCTTACAGGACCTTTTGTGTTACCGT
>JASCZW010016643.1:0-18352 GCA_034211315.2 Aedes japonicus | reverse complement strand
GTTGCCTAGATTCAAGTCGAGTTATAAGTACGAGACACTGAAGAATGTCTGCACATTAGTAGACAACATAGCGTATCTGTCGAAGATAAGCAAAGGTAGTTGGAATTAAATGGAAGATACTAATTCTTCTTCCAATTTCTAGTTCATTTTTCGGTTTGTGCTCTGACGGATTTCTCTCTTTTTTCATACATTTTCGGCACTCCACCATGCAACCATAGACAGTGTTCTATCAGTTCGGGTAATAGTTTAAGTGTTGATATTTTCCTTCGACTTGTCGCACGGCGGATGTATTTTTTTTTAAATTGAGGAATCATATGTTTGCGATATGAGAACCTGTAGATCAACGTATGTTGTCTAAAAATATTTCAATAGCAAACATTGTTCATAATCATTCATTTTATATTAAACAGACATGACGCAACTTTTATAGGTCCATTAGTAGACAAGTGCTTATTTCGATAAATTCACAATTTCACTATTTTTTGTGTAGATTGAGCAAAGTCTCCGTTTTTGGGCATTATTCATACTTGCATGTGAGAATTTCCATTCCTTAACTATTGTTGGCTAAATTTTTCTTTGCTGTTTTGCTAGGCTGACAGATGATCAATTTTCGTTTATAATATCAACAAATGTTTTGATCCAACAATCAATAACAGACCTTGGAAATGTTCAACATTTCATAGTTACTCCTGAAGAGGCAAATAGCTGCATTTTATTATTGTATGTACATTATTTAGTATTTCAGTATTTCATTATAACATATTCTAATCTCTAGCTTCAAATTAAGATTATTAAAAAAAAAAAAACCTTTAAACCTTCACCCACACTGATGGAACTACCCATGCAGCACCGATCCATAGTAACCGCGGCGAGCCAGCAGACAAGAGTTGACAGCCAGTCGATCAGTCGATCCCTGACAGCGATGGCAAACAGCAGTTGAAGCAACTCCATTCAGAAGTGTGCGCGTTCAAAGAACGGCACCCCGCCGCGTCGAAATCGGACATCGTGCGGCACTTTGTTGACGCCGAATACGCCAGTTCCAGCATCTAAAACATCTTGGCAATATTAGAAAATAATCAGAGCATCCAAAGAAAGCCCGGTTCCCGATGGCCGACGACCCTGAGCGGCAAGAAGCTCCAAAGCGATGCTGCCGAAGAGGAAGACCGAGGGAAAGCGGCTGCATTGCTGGTACGCTTGGCCGGGGAGGTCGGCGCCATCCGGCCGCAAAAGTGAAAAAGTACCATAGCGAACACGAACACACACGTCCAGGAAGCGGAAGCCGCGTCCACCGGTCTCCGGAGCAGCAGGCAATGACGCAGCAGCAGCGGCAGAACAAGACGGCTGTCAACTCGATTTTCCCGGCGAATCGCGACGTGGCGGTGGTGATGCACCTATCTCACCCGATGGCGAAGGCACCGACTGGCAGGCACGCTATGTTGCCCCCCACGAAGGAACTGAGCTCCGGGAGGTAAGAGTTCATTTCACACCACGTTCCCCAAGAAGCGACATTCAACGAGAAGGGGGATGTCAAAGCCGCTCTTTCTTTCGCTCCAGACTGGCCATGAACGGGGAAATGAGAAAGTACAAATACTGCCTGTTCGGAACTGCAGGTCGTTCATCAAGGAATTGCCCATAAAGGCGACGACGCGGTGTTCTGGTCGGATCTGGCATCGGCCCACCGCTCGAAGCGTCATTCGGCCGAGGAGATGGAGCAGCTGAATATCGATGTGATACGTTCCCCAGCTACGCTGTCCCATCGAGAATTTCTGAGCCAACCTTGAAACGTAAGATCTACTCCAGCTCATTCGGTCGCGAAAACTGAGGAGGAATTGATATATAAAACGAAGAAAGAACTCAAAAACATGCCTACACGCATGTTTTAGTCCGCCATGTGCGAATGTTCCGGTTAACTGCCGGAAGGCTAGCTCGTCATAGGGCGTGGCATTTTTTTGCAAGTGAGCTTGCAATAATTACCATCCATGGGAAATTGATCAAAAGCAATTATCTGTCTTAGCTATTTTTTATCACCATCCGAAAAAAAAGTCCATTTTATAATGCAAACGTTATAACAGCATATGTTGGGATGAATGGAGGGACCATCAGAGCACCCGATTGAAGCGATTTGGATAGGAAGTGTGGAGCTGTCAACTTTCTGTTGTTAACATTTCGCTCTTCTCTCCATCTAGTGGGACATTTTACTAGGCAATGGCTCGGTTTTGTTGTGGTTTCTGCGATCTTGTTTCTGGAAGGAGATTCTCCCTAGACCCCTGTAGCTTTGGGTTGCGCGTAAGTGTATCTGCTTACGGGTTCACAGTACGTTTTTGGCCCTTCATGCAGGAACATGATGAAACAATTACCACAGTACAACCTTGATAAAATCGTTTAACAGTCCAGTGCCAGAATGCACGAAAGGCACAAAGAACTTTCATAAAGCAGAAGAAGCCAAAACGAAGTGGAAAACAAGTAGCATCTGTCAAACCAACCCCGTTTATGATACGATAAACTGCTGATACGTGAAATTTGATTACAAGACGCTTCCGGGTGACCAGTTCTACACGGTTCGTGCTAGTCAAACTATTGACGATGTCGATATGTCTATTTTTACCGAAAAATTCGATAAAAAAAAACAATGATTTGGCAAGTATTTTGTGAGTGTGGAATGCTTTCAAATCTGTTTGTAACAACCGATAAAATGAATGAATGGGGGAATGCTTGGAGCGGCGCCTACTCTCCATGATCCGGAAGCATAATAATCCAGTTCTGTTTTGACCGGATTTGACAACAGTGCGTCACCTCGACAGACATGGTAGCGCAGGTATCAAGCACCAACGGAATTGCTGGCGTTATAGTCATATAAGGCAGATCACCTCCAAACTGTCCCCAGGCAAGACCAACTGAACCTTTTTGGGTTCCGACAAAGGCATATTTGCGCAAACATGTTAAGGCAGCGGATTTTATCAAAACTTTAGAAAGTAACTGAGAAAAGTATAAAAAATAATTGACAAACAGTCTGCGCTGAAGAGTATGTAAGGTTGGAAATGACAGAAAAAGAAGGAGGATGATGATGATGATGATGATGATGATGATGATGATGATGATGATGATGATGATGATGATGACGATGATGATGATGATGATGATGATGATGATGATGATGATGATGATGATGATGATGATGATGATGATGATGATGATGATGATGATGATGATGATGATGATGATGATGATGATGATGATGATGATGATGATGATGATGATGATGATGATGATGATGATGATGATGATGATGATGATGATGATGATGATGATGATGATGATGATGATGATGATGATGATGATGATGATGATGATGATGATGATGATGATGATGATGATGATGATGATGATGATGATGATGATGATGATGATGAGATGATGATGATGATGATGATGATGATGATGATGATGATGGAATGATGATGATGATGATGATGATGATGATGATGATGATGATGATGATGATGATGATGATGGATGATGATGATGATGAGATGATGATGATGATGATGATGATGATGATGATGATGATGATGATGATGATGATGAGTGATGATGATGATGATGATGATGATGATGATGATGATGATGATGATGATGAGACGATGATGATGATGATGATGATGATGATGATGATGATGATGATGATGATGATGATGATGATGATGATGATGATGGATGATGATGATGATGATGATGATGATGATGATGATGATGATGAGATGATGATGATGATGATGGATGATGATGATGGATGATGATGATGATGATGATGATGGATGATGATGATGATGATGATGATGATGAGGAGGAGGATGATGAGGAGGAGGAGGAGGAGGTGAGGAGGAGGAGAGAGGATGGAGGAGGAGGAGGAGTGAGGAGGGAGGAGGAGGAGGGAGGAGTGAGGAGGAGGAGGAGGAGGGAGTGTGATGAGCTAGAACAGCTATCAAGTGAGTCAACTAGAGCAGGTAAAAGATGCTATCAGGCACCTGAAGAACAACCAATCAGATGAAATGGATGGTATCGGAGCAGAATTGCCTGTATCGACTGACAGCCAGGATTTGGATACCGAACAGCTGCCCGAGGAGTGGAAGGCTAGTTATCAGGCCCAAAAATGGAAACCAATGGTGCGAAGTTATCAACGGACAAAATATTCACTTTGCGGCATATCCTCCGAAAATGCCATGATTATAGAGTCTCTACGCATCATCTATTCACCAACATCAAAGCCGCATATAATACAGATAACCGAAAAGAGCTATAGAAGATCATGGGCGATTTATCAATTACCTTCACCAAGCCTTTCAAGGTGGAGGATTCGTTCGTTCCTTGACCTACCCCGCAGTGGGATGTTTGGCAAAGGAATGCGTGCTTGGTTCAAGTACCGCTATATCCAAGCCCTTCGCTCAATTTTCAATATTTCTATCCAATTTTCACAACCTGCCGTACACTCACGGAACAATCAACACTTTCTCTTCATATCTTTCATTACTAGCACACATTACTGTCCACTCTTGGGGCCTCATGGTGATGAGCGAACATCTCCTTCTACATCATAATCGTTGTTCCACGTACGGAGAATACAAAGATTACACTTATAGTATGCATTATCCTGAAAAAAAAAAACTAAATAAAATGAATGTATCACACACTGATAAAAATAAAAATTAGATTTTCTGCGTCATGTAATTCTTTTTTTTTAAAAAAAAAAAAAAAGACCGTGCGTAGCGTAGTTGCTACTCCGTTACCGATAAGAACTAGTGTGATTGCACAGAGAACCACATAGATGGAGCTTGGGAGTAGGCTTTGCATCTTCAATGTACAAGTTCACTAATTCTATTTATAGATCAGTACCGGCGCCGGCCACGTCCTCACGGTCTTTGGGGAGGGGGGAAGGATGATTGGTTTGTTTGACAATCGTTGGTTAAAGACCGTGTTTACCTCTGCGTCTCCACAATTGTCAAGGGAAGGATATTTGTGTTAGTGAGGCAGGCAGGTTTATTTATAGATCATGGATTCACTGTGGTAAGTGATGCGATCAATGAAAGCGCAGTAGACTGCTTTTTATTTTAAATCTATTGGTGATAGAAAGAGGCAAGTGACAAATGACAAGGAAGGGGACGGGCCTGGGATTGAACTCCCGACCATCTGCTCAGTAAGCAGAACGGATAACCACTGTCCAGCCACGTCTTAGATTTTCTGCGTCATGTAATGCACATAAAGGGAATGCTAGATTTGGCAGTAAATAATAGGATATTTAATGTAAATTTAAGCCAGATAACGCCTGAATCTAGCCTGTTGTATGAAAGACTGCAAACATTCTTGTATGGCGTAGTAAAGATTGCAAACAATTTTGACTTAGAATTAAACGAGGGGAAATTTAACGCGCTTATTAAAGGTAATTATTTTAATCTGTGCAATAAAGGATGGAACGGTCAAAACTTGGTCGACACAAATATGACGTAGTTAATTTAATCGTGCATTTAAACAAACTTGAACACCCCTCATTTTGTAGGTGTATGCGTACGGAATGTTGACTCTATATTGTTTTTGTCATTTACTATTCAGTTGTCAAAATGGCGTCGAAGCAAGTAGAGCAGCGTATCAAAATTTTGCACGCGCACAAGCAAAATCCAAATTATTCCAACACCGACTTGGCAAAGTCACTTAATATTGCCAAATCAACCGTGACGAATATTATAAAAGTGTTCGAAGAACGTCTGACGACAGCCAGGAAGCCGGGATCAGGAGGAAACCAAAACCAGGAAGCCACAGGGACCGAAAGATTAGTGGCCAGCATTTTCAAACCTAATGCTAACCTTTCCATCAGATATATCCGAAAACAAATTGGGAAAAAACCACACAAAAGTGCAAAGAGTAAGAAACGAGCCGGACTGTCAACATGTAAAGTTACAATGACACCATATAGAGATGATAATCAAAACACAACACCCAAAGGAAGAGCGCGTAAGTTGTTCACGAGTTTGTTGACCATGTTTGATTTCGTCGTAATGGACGACGAAACATACGTCAAGGCTGATTTTAGGCAACTCTCAGGTCAAGAGTTTATACAGCTACCGGAAAAGCAAAGGTTCAAGATGAGTTTAAGCAGAAAAACATGTCAAAGTTCCTGAAAAAATACTTGGTTTGGCAGGCGATTTGCACCTGTGGGCTAAGAACCGAAGCTTTCGTGATAACTGGCACTGTCAACCAAGATTTTTATGTAAACGAATGCACAGTGGGAAAACCGTACATAAATCGCGAAAGAATAAGATAATTTAACTCCAAGTAGCACAAGGTTAGTGAACAATAGCATTTTTAATGTGAACATTCCTGGGGAAGCGAATGGAAGGGGTCCCATTTGCCGCAAAATTCAGTGGACGGAGATATTGGGCTGATGCTTGCAGGGGTCTGCGGTAGTCAAAATAAGCCTATTCTTATGTAGAATTTCCCTAGAAATTGAATGGAAGTTGTTGCAGCCACCGCACGGGTCGTGTAACGGAAATATTGCTGATTTTACCCCACTTCCCCCATGTTTTCGAATATTGTTCATTAATCTATTGTCCAGGGCTGGTAGCGGATTTATGAAGAAATAATAGTGACTTCAGCGACTAAAATAATAAAAATAGTGACCAAGTAGTGACCAAATAGTGACTAAAAAGTGATTTCCAAATTTTAGTATTTTTTAAATCTTTTATACATTTGATGTGCTAAGTGGTCTTTTTGGGCTTTTTGGGTTTTTTGTGTGAAAAAGCCTGTAATCAAGGAACTTTTTTTTCTCCACGGCCTCCTGCACTTGGTCTGCAGCTCGATTGTGCGAAGACGGGTCTAAACGCGCGGTTGAAACGCCTTCCAGCATGGCCTGTGCTAGAATTACTTCCGACGTATCTTGATCTCTATTCCTTCACTAAAAGGACAATGGCTGTATAAAATCACACAGACTTAATAAAAGTGTACACTGTCTTCGGAAAATTTGTTTTCCATCAATTTTTCTATCTGGAAAAACAAAAAGCATATGAGTTTAAGACCTAATTGACGACCTAAAACATCCTGAATGTAAATAAGTTCAGGAAAAAAATGCCCTATTTATTGTGTAAAGCGATGTTTAAGAATATTGTTCATACGCATACGTATTACTAAATTCTCGTTGACAAACGTTACATAATTTTGTGTCTTTCTGAAAGGTTCAAGGTCATCCAAAAAGTACTTGACAGTAACAGAAGCTTTTAGGGCTATATAAGGTTCTATGTATTCAAACTATATATGTCTTCAAACATATTGAATGAACCTTTTGGAAGGTAAGCAGTCATTATTTGGTAACTTAATGATTTTTTAGGTCATCCAAAATGTCCTTGAGTTCAGAACTTGAGATCTACAGTAGTACCCAAGTAACAGAAATCTATCATAATTGGTTTGCGCGCTTAACTTGATTTTGCCTCGATTGAGTGACATTGATGGTTATTTTAACTTGTTTGCAACTGGTGTGCTACTAGGGTAACTATAGCTTTTTGAGCTGTACAAAGTTACGCTACGTATTCAACCATATTCAGTGAATATTTTTGCACGACATAAAAAAACATCATGCGATAAGCTTGAGATGACCTAGGTCATCCAAACTGTCCTTGAGTTCAGAACATATGATCTACAGATTGTACCAGTAGGTGTGGAGTGTTGCACAGCGACAGTATATATTTAACAATAATGATTGAATATTCTAGGATTGAGGAAATTATCGGAACTCAAAAACTGTCCAGTTCAAAACATAACATAAGATCTGCAGTTTTTTAAGTCGAGATTTGGTGATCATGTTTATTCACCCATGTTGTAATGATCCTTTTGGAAGGTCAACGGTCCAGTATTTTATAACTTTGAAACCTCTAGGTAGTCCAAACCGTCGTGGAGTTCAGAACTTGAAATCTACGATAGTAACAGTAGTTTTTGGGTTATCCAAACTGTCTTGGCATTCAGAACTTAAGATTTTGATTTAGCAACGGTAAATTTTTAGATAATACAAAGTTACAAAAACTGTTCAAACTTATATTTAATTAACATTCTACATTAACAACAAGTCAAAACCTTACATGATACAGCAATGTGAGCGTGTTCCAGGTCATCAAACTATCAGCAGAGATCAGAACATAGGGCCTACAGTTGTAACAAAAAGCTTTCTATGCTATACAAAGACTACGATAAGTATTGAGAAACATAATCAATGAATATTTTGGAAGAACGACGAGACATTATGAGATAATCTTCGGATGTTCTAGGTTATCCTAACTTTCCTGGAATTCAAAACATAAAATCTACAGGTTTTTGGACTTAACAAAGTAACAATTTATATTTGACCAAGTTAAGTAAGTCTTTTTAAAGGTCAACCGATATAATGATCTTGAGATGTTTTAGGTCATCAAAACTGCCCTTGACTACAGAATTTAGGTCAGGAGAGGTAACGATATGCATTCAAACACATTCAGTGAAGCTTCTGTAAGCTCACCGGTCATTATCAGATTAAATCGGTATGTTCAGGTTCATAAAAACTGACCTTGAGTTCAGAACTTAAGATATACGGTATTAGCCGTAGCCTCTTGGGCTATACAAAGCTACGATAAATATTCAAACATGTTGAATTAATATTCAGAAACGTCCACAAATATCTTAGGATAACCTTGTTAGTTTCAGGTCATTCAAACTGTCCTTCAAAACTTAAGGTCGACAATTGTAACGGTAGCTTTCTGGGCTATACAAAGTTAAGTAAGTTTGTTTGGCATAGAATATCCCAAGATTATGTCATAATGTAAGTTGGTCTTCCAGGACATTCAGGCGGGACAGCGTTCGCCAGGGCATTTAGTTTTTTGGTGTATATTTCTCGACATTATATAGTGTGGCCAGATCGCTTTATTTGGTTAACTATTGTATATAATAGGTACAAGTGATTTTTTTTTGAACTTCTTACAATCGGCGGTACGAAAATAGTGACTTTAGGGACCATTTTCCGAAAAATAGTGACTTAGTGACTTTTGAATGCCAATAGTGACTTTTAGTGACTAGACTCAAAATAGTGACAAAGTTACTAAAAAGTGACCTTCTACCAGCCCTGATTGTCGGAGAAGTCTGCGGTAGTCAAAATAAGCCTATTATTTTGTAGAATTTCCCTAGGAATCGCCATTGTAGGAAACCGGAACACTAAAGCATGTACACTATGTCTGACAGAAAATGAACGAATCGGACCATCCTTCTTTCATTCAAGATTGAACTTGGTAGAAGGCCTCATATGAAATTCTGCTAAGAAAGCTGTTCCTAACCATCCCTCCATGTCCCACCCAGAAGTTAAGAAGGAAGCACGCCGAATTGCAGATGAGCTTGAAGATCACTTCAAACTGAACGTTAATCGCCCCAAAGTTGGAGGCTGCGGAAGCTCAAATAACGGCAACATGGCGAGGAGGCTACTTGCGCAACCTCAAAAGTTTGCTGAAATTCTTGGGGTTGACGTGGGTTTGATAAGCAACATTCGGCTCATCAGCAGTCTGGCACTTTCATCTAAAAAGTTGGACAACAATAAAATCAAACAGTTGTACACTGAAATTGAGCAACAACACCGTTGTGAATTTCCGTTTGTACGACATTCGAAAATACAGCAATATTCGAAAATACAGGGAAGTGGAGCTAAATAAGCTCAATATCTTCGTTACCCGACCCGTGCGGTGACTGCAAGCACTTCCATTTAATTTCTAGGGCTATTTTTTCAAAGGAATAGGCATATTTTGACTACCGCAGGCCCCTCCAAGCATAGATTACTGGGCATTATTCGACAATATGGGGGAATTGGGGTAAAATAATCCCAATATCTCCGTCCACTGAATTTTGCGGCAAGTCGGAATTATCGAATTCTTTCGCGAATCATGTCCTTTTTTCGCTTATTGCCTTTCTTGAAGAAACGTAGTTGCTCCGTGCTGTTTTGGCCAGACCCCGCTTCTTGTCCCAACGAAAAAATGACTCAGGAATGGTATTTCGCCAATAGTGTGCAAATCGTTCCCAACAAGAAAAAATATTGGGCAATCGTAAAGAGAAACCTCATGAGAACTCAAAGAACAGTTGGAAGTGAAAAAAAAAGTTCAAGAAAAAATGGCGTTCAGCATCATATAAGGTGGATATAACAGCGGTACAAACCTTGATGGAAGGTGTGAAACGTAAAGTTCACATTATGAAATTTTTAAGCCTAATCAAATAATTTTCCTGTGTTTTGTAGACGATCAACTTCAAAAAGCAATAAAGATTGAATATTTATATAATAAACTTATCAGTGTGCACTTTATCATGTTTGACAAATTTTTGACCGTTCCACCCTTTAGATTAAATAACATGGTCACAGATATGAAAGCCGACAGGGAATAAACCATTTAGACGTGTAAAAATAAAGTAAAGTGCGTGTTAGTTCAATGACAATTGGTCAACAAGTTTGTTTACTTAGAAACTAACGGAACTCATGCAGTTTCATCATAGAAAACAAATGTTGTTGATTTTCTAGAAGAACCCTTCAGTATTCCAAAAATAAACGATTTACTTGTCCTCGTTTAACCCTAATCTCGCCCTGCGCTAGGGAAACTAAGTAAACAATCTAACGATAATTATCAGTCAGTTATGTTTATTCGACCTTGTTCTCCGCTCTAGCATCAGGAGCCTGTCACTTCAAAACGTAAACATCCACTCTTTCACCGCACATCAACGGCTAGCTAGCAGATGGCGGAGGAAAGATGAAAAATAAAGAACATAATCTTCGGTTCGAAAATAAAAGAAAAAGCCGGCGACAAAGTCGATGGTTATTTTTAGCGAATATTGAAAATATTCCATGGGATCATAATCTTAAGGAGGGGAACTGTAAATCATTGCAATTGGTAATTTTTCGTTGGTTCACTTAAATGCAGTATTCGTTTAAAAGAGAAACCCGATTAAAAGTGTTTGTCATCGCTTGAAGACCCTACTGATAATGATCGCTAATCTTGATGTGAAGCAGTTTCTATAGTAGCTATACTTAGGAGCTTCCAGCAGCGCGTGATCGCCATAACTTTAAGCATTAATAAGCAAATTAGCAGCTCGGCCAATAAACTTCAATTTTATCTCATCGAAGATCTGTTTGTAGAATTATTAAACTATACGCGGCAAGATAACGGTCAATATGGGTGTTCGATAGTTGAATGAATGTTCGTTATTTGGGGATAATTGCTATTTATTGCAACCAGTTCAGTGTGTACACTGGGAGACTAGGGGTGTACGAAAAATAATTGATATTTCAAGAGTGAATCTCGTTCGTTGATAGTGGGGACAAATTTGAACACAACTAGCACTAAATATCCCTACAATCTAGACCTGACTAAGCACTGCCGGTCGATAAAAATTTATGGCTTTCGATGACAGCTTGCTGAGAACAATTTATGTGGGTACTACCTCTTCTTCCTCTTCATCGAAGTTGTCGCCAAATGCTGCAGGTCAATATAATGATTTATACGCTCGCCATCCGTTGTCTACGATTTAGCCAGGACTCACACCACTAGCCGACCTAATAGACTTCGGATGGAAGAAGACGAAAAATATATGAAAGACAATCAATTGCAAATGAATGCTAGTTCATAAGAAACGGTGAAAGGTTAATGGATTCAGTTAAAACACCCACGGTTGGCTGCTACTGCTGAATATGTAAGACGAGTTCATTAATAACGGACATGCAAATGTATCATGTCTTGGAGCTCCTTTTTATGCTATTCGCTGCTGGCCGGAGCATCAGAGCAACGACGACCGACTGGTCGGCTGGAAATCGTGCTGCTGCTAATTGCACTTTTGGCATTATTTATGTGTGGTTTTGTGTGAGATGAATAAATCCCATCAGATATGTATGTCTGGAATGGTGAGTCACAATCTTGTGGTCGAGCTTAGGAATGCAACGGCTATTTTCAGTTTTGATTTGTGATCAGCAGAGGTGTGCAACACTACTGGGCCTACAGTCGTTATCCCAATAGTCAGCAATAGGTTGAGGCAACAAAGGAAATCTTGCCACATAAATCGAACGTAAATCGGCGATTAATATACAAATCCATCCAATTACCTTAAACCGAGTATGAATTTATCGCTATGCCCATTTTAGTTCCACACACGTGCATGCGTTGAACCGCTAATCGCGCTGTGGGCTAATTGATTCGATCTAAATCGAAAGTCTCTATCGACACACAGCTGATTGGCGTGAGCTAATTTTGCGCTTTTTGTACTGCGGCACATACACAGACACACAGACACACACACTCTAGTGGTGCTCTCTCAAATGTGCTTTCGACGAGTTCCAACTCAACGTGCTCGTTGATGGTCGTGATAAATTTTATAGCCAGGTGCATATCCTATTATGAGTTGAGAATATTCTTTTAACTGTAGTAGCTGTGGTGAAAGTTGAAAGAACGGTAGCTATTGAGCAGATTTCCAGAGAAATTTGCGAAATGGGTGAATCTGCTTTTGTAAACAAACATTTATATCGAAGATTTCTCACGAATAATACCTCAATTTCTAAAACAAAGACCACAATCGGGTGAATGAAAGCTTTTGCTAGCAGAGTGGCCACACAATCTTAGTTTAAAAATTCCCGCATCCTTCCCGCATTTCTCCCGCATTTTCGCCTTATTTTCCCGACTGGGAAAATGAGTGAATATAAGTTAGATTTTTAGATATTTTTGCAGTTTTTGAGGAAATGTTTCAATCTGGAATGCATCTGACTTGTTTCAATTAAGCAAAAAGACGGATAACTGCTGCGAATCGGGCTTCTTACGTTTTGCGAAACCCGTCGCGTAATTTGCAAACGAGAACAAGAATCGCTATAAAGGGTGATACGGTCAAAATTTGGTCAAGGGAAAACGCGTGTAAATCGGTGAAATCGTTTATTTAAAAAATCAAATTAAATTTCTTTTTCAAGTTCAATTAGTATAAAATTCAGGAAAAATATTCAGTTAGGCTTCCGCTTTTTTGGTCTTCTTTAGGTTCCGCTTGACAATATCCCAGTATTTCGCAACTGGGCGGAGCTCTGGCGTGTTGGGAGGGTTCTTGTCGCCAGGGAACCACCTGCACGTTGTTGGCGGCGTACCACTCCATGGCCTTTTTACCGTAATGGCAAGATGCCAAATCCGGCCAAAACAGTACGGAACAACCGTGTTTCTTCAGGAAAGGCAGCAGACGTTTATTCAAACACTCTTTCACGTAAATTTCTTGGTTGACAGTCCCGGAAGCTATGAAAATGCTGCTTTTCAAGCCACAGGTACAGATGGCATGCCAAACCAGATATTTCTTTGCGAACTTTGACAGTTTCGTGTGCTTGAAAATATCTGCTACCTTTCCCTTCCTTTTGCCGTATAAAACTCTTGTCCCGGAAGCTGCTTGTAGTCGGCTTTGACGTAGGTTTCGTCGTCCATTACCACGCAGTCAAACTTCGTCAGCATCGTCGTGTACAGCCTCCGGGATCGCGCTTTGGCCGTCGTATTTTGTTTATCATCGCGATTTGGAGTCACTACCTTCTTGTAAGTCGATAGTCCGGCTCGTTTTTTGGCTCGATGCACGGTTGTAGACGATACACCCAGCTTATTTGCGGCATCTCGGAGAGATGGGTTAGGGTTTCGCTTGAAACTACCGGCAACTCTCTTTGTCGTCTCAGCGGCTTCCGGTTTTCGATTTCCCCCGATCCAGACTTCCTGGCTGTCGACAAACGTTCCCCAAACACTTTAATTACATTTGTAACGGTTGATTTGGCAACTTTTAGCGATTTTGCCAACTTTGCGTGCGAGTAGCTCGGATTTTCGCGATGCGCGAGCGAAATTTTGATACGCTGCTCTTCTTGCTTGGACGGCATTTTGACAACTGAAGAGTGAATTCCAAAATCAAAATAGGAGCAACATTCTACACACACACACCTTCAAAATGAGGGGTGTTCAGGTTTTTTAAATGCAAAATTGAAAGAAATACGTCAAGTTGATATTGACCAAATTTTGACCGTATCGCCCTTTACCTGTGCCTAGTATGCAAGATTCATATCCTTGGGTACGGATTTGACTCTGTTGGCTTTTTACAAGGCTACCGTGTCGTACGCGTAATGCACTTATGTCAAAACCGGCCAAAACAATGGTGGATTATTATGTTTCCGGACCATGGAAAGCTGGCGCTGCACCAAGCATTCCCGAACGTAAACATTAGCAGTCATCGTATCGGTTATTACAAATGGATTTAAAAGCCTTCCACACCCACACTTCCACAAACTGCATGCCAAACGATTGCTTTTTACCCAATTTTTCGGTAAAAATTGACATATCGGCACCGTTAAAAGTTTGACCAGCACGGACCCTTTAGAACTGGTCACCTGGTTTTGCAATTAAATTTCACGTAGGATTCAGTTTATCGTATAATTAACGGGCCCTTGGTTGAACAGACGCTGCATGTTTTTCACTTCGTTTTGGCTACTTCTGCTTTCTAAAATTTGCCAGAAGAAGATAATTTTTAATCTCCATGAGAGTCTATAGGAGTGGACAGTATCTTATTGCTAGAACGAATAGCAATGCACAGAAAGTATTGATAGTTCTGTATAGGGGTAACGGCAGGCTTTGAAATTGATAGATACAAGTTTGAAAACGAGCGGAGGGCATTTAAACGGTAGTATCCGATCGGGCAAGGGCACCGGGTAATCTTTTACCAAGCTATCCAAAGCAGGGTAGGGAAGGGAGCACCCCCTTGACTGGTAAAAGAATATGCAACCGATCGTGCTCTAATACTACCTATTGCTTTCCTTCTGCTTGTTGAAAGTCCTTAGTTCATTTCGTGGCTTTGTTCGGTCGATGTTACTATCCGAAATTCACAGTTTTTTGGCCACATATTGAACGAAAGTACCCTTTCACAGGCAAAATCTTGCATGATTTTCCGGTCCAGGTTTTGGTGCATAGAACCCGGTTTACGTTCAGATTTTTTCTTGTCCTGAAAGGAAGACTCCTCACCAAACTTCCAAATCGCGTTACGAACAGCTCCAATGCTCACATCTTCCGTTTTTGCAACTGACTCAGCTAAACGTTGGGAAAAGTGCCCCATTTGGGCACGGTCTGTTTGCTTCGCATTTTCATGAGTCACATGGTTATAGATCGAAATGTATACAATGATATACAATAATGATTAGCTATTTAAAATCATATGGAAGCAACAATGGCGTATCAAAATCGTGCTTAGACTTTCTGGGACACCCCATATGGACAGGTTATTTAGTGCAAATGGAGAACAAGAAAAACTGAAACAATCATATTCAGAGGACAGCGGCCGGTATGGTGTATTATTTGATTGTTTGTTGTGGAAGCGCTCAAAAATTTCTCAACCGGTAGGAGATATAGAGGAACATCGCTAACAACAAAGTGAGATAGAACTGTAATATACACCAGCAATGCGATTGATGCCGTTCGCAACCTATTTACGGTTTTTTTTTTATTCTTGATCAATATTTAACAAAATCCTAAATAAGTATAGTTCAATCACAAATACTTTTATGTACTTCAAAAGCCTTAGGAAGTAGTAGATATTATAAATAGTAATCTCTATTAGAAGCATTTTTTTGCTCGTCAAAGCACGCTGCATCCCTCTGGGCATTTTTTTGAAAATCTCCTTCACTTTACGTGCTCTCAGCGACTTCGTGATTTCAACGTCGTTGACAGTTCCAGCGTTATAACATCGTAGACAATTATCTGCGCAACCAAACCCATTTCAATTTGGCTCACCACCAGACACTTTTCATTTTTGGAAAATCCTCGCTCCATCGTCATATTTCCGTGCGACGGGATCAGCACCTATTGAACAAATGGTATCAAATTTGGCCGTTTTCTTCTTGGAATGGCAAATCTGTTCTGGACAGAATTTGTCCAAATGCTGTGTTTTTCTCTGGAATCCGGCCTGCAAGTCTGCAAAGCTGACATCGAGCACAATTGCCCATACTCTTCTTCCACTTTGTCAGCAACTGCAGCGATCAGATGGTCTTTATTTACGAACGTTACCAGACACAGTTCCAGACGCTTTTTAGCGATGTCCGAAGTGAGCAATAACATCAGAGTTTATGCAGGTTACGTAACGCTTCAAGGGTATGTTAATGGAGATTTGTTCAGTAGCTTCCTTAAAAACACAGTAAAAAGACCTGGACAGTCGTTGCGAAATGACAAAACGTATTTGTCGGAATTTTGTGCGAATTCTCTCGCTTGCCTATTTAGAGGCAACACCGATCCACGTCCACATTCCACATTACTATACTAGTAGAGGAAAGGCTTGTAAGATGGAACGGTTGGAAGATGGACCAGCGCCACTTTTGACATTCATAGCGACAACACGATCGCGCTGACAAGTGTTAACCTCATTTTTTTTACTATTCTTCAATTTTCATTTGCTTTTGGAGTGAATACACTCATTTGATCTAGCTCTTCGAGGTTTCATTGTTCGAAAGTGGTGGAATAATTAAAATAGCAATTACTTCATGTGCTTAGTTAGTGGAAATTTCCCATCGATATAAAAAGGTTAACATTTGTGTTGGCTAGCATTTTTGGTGTATTTTTATGATCCAAAGGCATTTCCAAACAAATCGTAAAGTGAAACAATTTTTTGATGTTTTGTGTTTACGGCGTCATGTTTGTAAGATGGAACACTGTTGAGCTTGTACGATTGAACACATTTTTTTTTCGTGTTAGAACATGACATGACATTTTTTATGTTTAAAAATGCCATGGAATCAATAATAAATTGAAATATAACAATACAGTTTTTTAAATTGCAATTTTCGATGGATTTGTAAAATAAGCCATAATTTTTTTTGATGACTATAAATAATCAGTTCCGTGGGCAAACTTGGAGCCCTTTAGTTCCTCTTTCGAAAGATGTCTTTGGATCCGCGAAAAAATAAAAATTATACATGTTACGAGCAAAAAACGGATCGTGTTCCATCTTACAAGCCTTTCCTATAATGTTGTAAACCTACGAAAATGTTCCAAAAAGTGCATTACAATATCATCCAAATAGATCGTGCTTGAACTTTAAAAAAAAAAAAAATTGGTGCTCTGGAAGTTTTAACTCAAATCAATCGAAACTTTTTTACAATTATAAGTGTATCCATGTAGTATACAAAAATATTTTTTTCAAATTTTTTTCAACAAAATGGCGGCCGTTAGAGAACGTTGAAAAAGTCGTTGCATTTTGCTTGTGCCGGCTCTCCTGGTCGCAGTTTCGATCTGAAACCTGCTAACCCAAAAAAATTACATTAATTACATTTACAGTTAGTAGATGAATTGAAAAACAAAGTAAAAAAAAATTGCACTTTTGGCGCAACTTTTTTGAAAAAATCCACATTTTTTCCGCCATTTTATCACATTTTTCCGTATTTAACAATAAAATATTACAACAATTTTTAATATTTTAATTTTTATATAGAAGGTAATACTATAATAAAGAAATCCTATAAGTTTCATCTTAATCGAATAATTAGTTTTCAAGCTATCACCGGCATAAACTCCGAAAATGCTGTTTAGAGAAAAACGCGTTGAAAGTTTTAAGTATCGGAAACGAAACACTTGAAGTTCGAATTTCGAAAAAAGGGTTTCAGGAGCGTATTCTACGGGAAATTTACTAACATTTTATGCAAAAAAAATATATTGAAATTTTTGGTCGTTCTAACTGTATCCCCCCTTAACTAATCGAGCGTTTCAGGTGCTTCTGTTGAATCACACTTGATTTTATGGCTAAAATTACCATCGTTGGTTGGTGTCTTCGAGATGGAAAAAATACTGACTTCGAGCTGGCGAAAGCAACTTTCAATGCACTAAACCGGAATCCTTTGGATCTGCGCAAGAACATAGATACTGCTCGTCGTATCTTGATGAATACCTCCAAATCATCAATTTGAAAAAGGTGTGGGAATGGTTCCTGCAATAAGAAAAAAGTTCCCGATGGATTTTCAAATTCCCGACTTTTTCTCGCATATTTCCCGATGATTTTGGATTCCCGCATTTTTCCCATATTTCCCGATTTTCCCGAGTCTGGGCCACCCTGAGCTAGCCAACTGTGATCTTAATTTGTCAAATTGAGCATGATACAAACGATTTGTTACAAAAGCAGACTCGCCCATTATGCAAATATCTCCGGATTTGCGTCTAGGCATGTTGGCTGGGCTGGTGCGACACATCTTTTTGCACAAATTCCCGAACTTCATCATCAATCTGCTCATTATTTACAACGCGTGCGTGCATCTCAAAACTAACGTGGCTGGATAGCTCAGTGGTTATCC
>JASCZW010016642.1:0-32674 GCA_034211315.2 Aedes japonicus | reverse complement strand
CAAAACTTATTAAGTTATCAAAAATCAATATTGAATCAGTAATATCTTCTAAACGGCATCTTAGAAAAATGTTACCACAGTTTTTTTGCTTGCAAATTTGATGTACTTTCATAAAATTAGGTGACAAACTTTTTTGACTTTTCTTAATAGCTTTTTTTTGAAAATTGTAATTTTTTTTTAAATTTTTTTTCATTGTAACCTATTTTTCTCCAGAACAACTCATCGCAACTAGATAGCATTTAAGTCAGCTATAACATAAGAATAATTAAAAATATATTGACAGGCACTTTTAAGGGAAAATCTATATTTTAGTTCAAAACACAAAAACCAAACTTATTTTTTTACCGTGCATATTTTTTCCATATAGCACCAACAATTGTCTAAAATCTTCGCCGAAGACACCAAACCAATCGACAAACCGTTTCCGAGATACAATTTTTTGAAAATATCATGTGCATTTTTCATAGGCCCTTCTATAAGTAAGGCTAGATTCAAATGGTGACCCAAGTATGCAAAACGGCGTTTTTCTTCCCCAAAAACGTGTATGCAAGGTTTCATGCAAATCAAAAAATATGAAAATTACTCGTTGCTGAAATGATATGGAACCGCTCTATGGTAGTTTTGATAAGCTTTCTGGGACCTCCCTTAGCTCAGTCGGTAAAGGTGCGGCTACAAAGCAACACCATGCTGGAGGTGGCTGGGTTCGATTACCGGTCTGTTACATTAATTGGCTTATATTAGCTTCTAGAAACTGAACGAAGTCTTAAAAAAATATTTTCTGAATTGCCATGAACTTCGGAATATCTATGAAGAATGGGTGGAAATATAATGAACTTGACAGAAGTTGATCGCGTTCTCCGAAGTTGAATAAACTTATTGAAGTCTCACAGATCATGAAGTATGTCGCTCTCTTTGGAGAAAAGAAGTGGTGGAACTTCAGAAAAACTCCATTGAATTGATGCAGCAGGAGATGTCGTTTATCAACATATGTTCAAGAGTGGACAGCAATGTTTACAGAATGAAAGATTTGAAGAGAAAGTGTTGAAAGCTTCCTCAGTGTACGGTAGGTTGGAAATAGAATAGATGCCTAACATCACACTGCGGGGTAGGTCGAGGCACGGACGAATCCGCCACCCCAACATGCAAAAGTAACGTGTTGGCACGTGCTCATGTACTACTGTTAGCTTTGTGATAGTTTCTAGCTGTCGTTTATATGCACTCTGTTTTGATGCGCACGTGGGAGAGGAACTTTCTCCTTTTCGGGTTTATTTTTCACAACGTCTAAGATCACTCAGGGTTTTTCTCGCCATCTCTAACGTAGACAACTCGGAGAGAAATACCGTGAAGCGTTGCGATATTGGTCTTTACCCATGCCCTTTCGCTCAATTTTCATTACTTCTATTCTATTTCCGACCTACCGTACACTGACGAAACATTCACCACTTTCTCTTCATATCTTTTATTCTAGCAAACATTACTGTCCACTCTTGGTGCCTCATGGTGATGAGCGAACATCTCCTTCTACATCATAATCGTTACTTCACGCACGGAGAACAAAACATAACAATTAGAGTATGTCCATTGAATTTCCGAAAAATTATCAACGTTTCTGGAAACATGGTTGAATTTCCAAAACCCATGGAATAGAAACAACTTTCTAGCACAATAACCGGAACTTTGAGAAACAGACTGAGACGTTTTTTGAATTCTGAATTGTTGGTGCCTTCAAAGACGTTTTCTAAGTTCTGAATTTCTGGCGCCTTCGCTCTGTTTCGACTCTTGGTTTTCCGTTGTCAAATTACATTTCATTTTTAATGAAATGCATGCATTCGCACATTCACCTTCAGTCAAACGAAAGAGCAAGTATTCCTCGTCATCTGCTAACGAAACACTACTGGCAGTAAAAATTATTTGATCGAACCAATGGCTAAAACATTGTGAAAAATCTGCGATCTCTGAAAAAAAACTTCTGATCTCTGATGTTCAATGATTGACAGGATCACAGGAGTTGGCGGGTTTAACAACAAAAATACCACAACGGTGCGGGGAACGCGAAGTTGGTCTATTTTAGCTGGTTCTTTTCAAGTTTTGCTGATGCAAATCAAGTGTTGGCCATCCCTAGTCGACTGCGCATCTCCACTATCCGAAACGAAGGCCCCTCGGTTGATCGAGCAAGAAGAGCAAGAACAGCTCTAATGCGATCGTTTGTGACATTTCCCTGACAGCAATAATTTGGTAGCAGTATGTCTGTCATCGGCCGATATGAGATGGGAAAGAAGAACAAAAGGTGATTGAAAGTGTACAGGATTAGTGGCGACTAGTAGTGACAAATTAATTAATATATAAACTTAATGCTAATTAATATTTAACGCTAAGTGAGTATATAGAATTGAAACCAACAGTGAACTTATAACTATCCTAATTCTAAGGACTTACTTCTCTAGAGGAGTTTAAGATTTACGTGCAGTTGACCCTAAATCTTAGCCTAGAGAATCCAGAATCGTGGTAAGCAACCGCAAAACAAATAGAATTCCTTATTATCTAATGCTATAGTAATTATTTACAGTTAATAAACAACCTGTTCTTAAAACTACTTATTTAAAAAAAAAACTACAGTAAGGGGACTAAACGTAACATGCAACATAAACATATACCATACTATGAGCTAAACTTACATCTAGAACCTCCACCTCCACCAATTGATCCACGACTTAAAATAGAATATAGTATTACACTCACTTATATCTATAGACTGTACACAAGCACACTTATAAACAATCTCGAAATATGTAACTGTTTACAGGAAAATTATAATATCTCTATGAAACCCTCAAGACCGGGTTTGGATATTATTATTACGGAAGAAACCCCCTGTCCGTTTGTTGCCTTTCGCAACGTCATGTATAAAGTTGTTCCAAATATAGACCAACGCCGAAGATGCCCTTAGTGCCTCAACAGCTGAAGCAACCATTGGGCCTTTGTTCAACCCTCAATAACCTTACTAACGGGTGAGAATGCTGCAACGATATAGAGGTTGCTGCGCCCAGTGGAAAAAGTGGAAAATTCAAGGATGCCATAGTTTTTCTGGTCGGTCTGTCACTTTTTAGAATGATCACAAATGCTACGCCGGATTTGGTTTACTCGATTTGTCTTTGTTATTAGTATTGTTATGATGGTAAGAGACGTCACTTTTGTTTGATTCCTTTTGTTTTTGTTTTGCTTTTTTAGTTTTGGAATGATCACGAACCGACCGTCGGCTATGTTTATGGTGGTAAGCGAGCTGTCAGCAATCTCTATTGGCCACTGTTGGAATACCGCTGTCAAGTGTTCTTTTTTTTATTTTCTCTCGTCGTCGGACTTTCTCTCGTTCTGCCTCTTATCAAGTTTGCCCTTCTTGATCTTGATCTATCGTGTTTTATGCAATAAACGAAGTCATGCAAGTGTGTGCGAGTGACCTTTACTTGTACCGTTGAGTGCCCCGCCATTCGAACCAACTGTAGGGTTTATTCCACTTTTATCAACTTATTAAAGTGGTTGAATGGTTATCACAAGAGCCGTCGCGCTGTCGGCTACGGTTCGAATCTCGGTTACAAATCATCCCAAGTAACAATTTTAGCACTCCTCCCGGCTGTGTTGATAAAGCTACATTCAAAACTGGTTTGTTACCAACACCTCCTCTATGCATCTTTAAAGTAGAAATATGTCTCTATAGACGGTTGTGAAAACAAGTTAATAAAACCTTTATAAGAACATAGAAATTTTGAAAATGTTCCAGTGATAGATGTTATGACCATTTGAGGACCTTCATAAAACCTCCCAAGTAGCAATTTAGGTTTTATAAGGGTTCTGAAGAGCATGAATAAATCTTCAAGAATGCTATAAAACCATGATAAAACCAGCAATGTTCCGTGGGCTATTGGCTGCCATGCAAACCAGCATACAGTCAAACGGCCACAGCTGTCAAACTTCACTTTGATATCGTGGTTGATTTTTGTTTTTCGGTCTTGTTCGATTCTCTGCTCTTCTGATGTTTTAAGCAATAAATAATATCTTGGAAAAAGGTTCTAGTGTTGCGGGAAATTTTGTTTGATAGCAAAGTATTCAAAACAAATTCAGTTTTTCAACAGCGTATCATTCTACAAATCATATGCGCATTTGAATCTATGGTGAGTATTGGTACGATAAGAGCCGAAAATTAATGCGCCTCGAAAATTATGCGAGTTTACTACAACAAAATCAAATTTTAAACAAATATGTGCGATAAATCAATCATAAATTTCCTGAAAAATAATGGATATTCATTACGGTTATCTAAAAGAAAGCCAAAATCGGCCTTCGATCAACAGTTTATTTGCATTCTAAAGGGTGATACGGTCAAAATTTGGTCAAGGGAAAACGCGTGTAAATCGGTGAAATCGTTTATTTAAAAAATCAAATAAAATTTCTTTTTCAAGTTCAATTAGTATAAAATTCAGGAAAAATATTCAGTTAGGCTTCCGCTTTTCCAAATCCGAATTGCCGGGCCTTTCGCTTGACCCCTGCCATCAGATTTTGTACAGCCACCTTGTCCACCTTCTTCGCCGCAGAAAGCCAGTTTGCCTTGAACTGCTGCTCGTCCTTAGCAGTTTTTTTGGTCTTCTTTAGGTTCCGCTTGACAATAGCCCAGTATTTCTCAATTGGGCGGAGCTCTGGCGTGTGGGAGGGTTCTTGTCCTTGGGAACCACCTGCACGTTGTTGGCGGCGTACCACTCCATGGCCTTTTTACCGTAATGGCAAGATGCCAAATCCGGCCAAAACAGTACGGAACAACCGTGTTTCTTCAGGAAAGGCAGCAGACGTTTATTCAAACACTCTTTCACGTAAATTTCTTGGTTGACAGTCCCGGAAGCTATGAAAATGCTGCTTTTCAAGCCACAGGTACAGATGGTTTGCCAAACCAGATATTTCTTTGCGAACTTTGACAGTTTCGTGTGCTTGAAAATATCTGCTACCTTTCCCCTTCCTTTTGCCGTATAAAACTCCTGTCCCGGAAGCTGCTTGTAGTCGGCTTTGACGTAGGTTTCGTCGTCCATTACCACGCAGTCAAACTTCGTCAGCATCGTCGTGTACAGCCTCCGGGATCGCGCTTTGGCCGTCGTATTTTGTTTATCATCGCGATTTGGAGTCACTACCTTCTTGTAAGTCGATAGTCCGGCTCGTTTTTTGCCTGATGCACGGTTGTAGACGATACACCCAGCTTATTTGCGGCATCTCGGAGAGATAGGTTAGGGTTTCGCTTGAAACTACCGGCAACTCTCTTTGTCGTCTCAGCGGCTTCCGGTTTTCGATTTCCCCGATCCAGACTTCCTGGCTGTCGACAAACGTTCCCCAAACACTTTAATTACATTTGTAACGGTTGATTTGGCAACTTTTAGCGATTTTGCCAACTTTGCGTGCGAGTAGCTCGGATTTTCGCGATGCGCGAGCAAAATTTTGATACGCTGCTCTTTTTGCTTGGACGGCATTTTGACAACTGAAGAGTGAATTCCAAAATCAAAATAGGAGCAACATTCTACACACACACACCTTCAAAATGAGGGTTGTTCAGGTTTTTTAAATGCAAAATTGAAAGAAATACGTCAAGTTGATATTGACCAAATTTTGACCGTATCGCCCTTTATTTAAAATTTAGAGCATTTTTTTCCACAATTCTATTATTTTTTATTTCTAAATATGGCGATTGGAAAAAATGACAGTTTTACCAAAAAGCCAACTTATCTTCGCAATGACTACTATAAAACTATTTGGTCATTTGGTGACTTTTCTCAATGTCAATTTGCCGTTTAATGCATTTACTAGAGGCATTAGATTCAATCGAAGATTTTCCATCTCATAAAAAAATACAGTATGAAATAAAAAAAACAGTTCATTCTAATGTTAATCGACTACAAAAGTTTGCTCTCCAACGTATCATTGTCTTCGTTTCCATCAAAATCCGTATAACTATCGTCAGCATGATCTACGGTCGCTTTATTATTTACGAGATGGAGGTAGTCGTTTCACATAGGTTGAATTCTGTCATGATGAGATCTTTCATTTTGTGGTACAACTGCTTGGCCTTTTGAGCATCGGGCTGCTTTGAAGAAACGGCTAAGCTGCTAATCAGCCTCACATGATTGGTCAGTTGTATCGAAATACGGAGAATTTCGGCGAACTTTTACGGATCAGTTAAAAGACGTCGCGCCTTGTTGCCTGTGTTGCTGCTACCGCTGCCTCTAATTTTTGATCGATTCACGCTCACCTGAAACGCATCCTCGAGTTGGTTCGAGGAGATTATTCCGGTATGAGGGAAATCGGGTAAAATGGACAATTTCAAGAGGTCAACCCTAAAGGAAATCATAACCATTTGTTCTCCCGACATTTTTACATAAGTTTTTTTTTTTTTTTTTTATCTGATTATCGAGATTTTCAGCCTCGGGCTGGTTCATCTCCCGTCGTAGTCAGTCAAACACCACTTTTGGGCATTTTCGTAACTTCTCCGGGGTGAGATTCGAACTCGTGACTTAGGCGTGAGAGGTATGGATGTTAACCAATACGCCGGGGTCGCCCCCCTTTTTACATAAGTATAGTCCAAGTAAGAGCAATATTACTAGCGCCGATCTTCAAAAAAGCATAAAATAAATGAGATTTTTAAATTATGAGGGGAATTCGGGTAAAATTGATAATCTACTGTGGTCAACCCTAAACTAAACTATCATCATTCGATTCTCCGGACATTTTTATGTAAGAACAGTGCAAATGAAAACTTCTAGCGCCGATCTTCAAAACGGCATGGTATATGAGGTTATTTAATTATGAGGGGAAATCTGGTCAAATGGACAATTTACTTAAGGTCATCCTTAAACGAAACCATCATCACTCAATTCGCCGGACATTTTTACATAATTACAGTGCAAGTTAGAGTAATATTACTGGCGCCAATCTTCCGAACCGCATGGTATATGAGTTTATGCATGTGTGAGGGAAAATTGGGTAAAATGGACCACTTCCTGGCATCAGATCAAAGTAAAATTTGTTTCCTACAGTTTTTCAGCTTTTTTTTGCAAATTTACAGTGCATTTGGGTTCAATATAGTAGCACCAAGTTTAGTTTTTGGGTAATAATTCTAGTTTGCATCCAAAAGGAGGGGAGAAATGGGCAAAATGGGACACTTACTGTGGTCAACCCTGAATGAAATCAACACCATTGGACTCCCCGCATTTTTTCCCATAAGATAAGCTATTTTTCAGGACTCCTACCCTGCGCCGTCTAAATTAATGGGATTTTGGATCCATTTTTGCCCACTGTGCCATGGTTCTAAAATGCTTTTCAACTGACCATCTATCTATATATATAAAAATGGATTTCTGTCTGTCTGTCTGTCTGTCTGACCCCAACAGACTCGAAAACTACTGAACCGATCGGCGTGAAATTTTGTATGTAGGGGTTTTTGGGGCCGGGGAAGGTTCTTATGATGGTTTGAGACCCCTCCCTTCACTGGAAAGTGGGCTCCCATACAAATGAAACACTCATTTCTACATAACTCAAGAACTAATCAAGCAAAAGGAACCAAATTTAGCATGTGTGAGATTTTGAAGGCGAGCAAGGTTTCTATGGTAGCTTGAAAACCCTCCCCGTCCTAGAAAGGGGGGCTCCCATACAAATAAAACACAATATTCTGCAAAACTCTGGAACTAATCAAGCAAACGGAACGAAATTTAGCATGTGGTGGTTTTTGATGACAAAAAATGTTTCTATGTTGGTTTAAGACCCCTCCCCGTTCTAAAGGGGGGGGGGGCTCCCATACAAATGAAATACAATATACTGCATGACTGACTAATCAAGCAAATGGAACCAAATTTAGTATGCGGTGAGTTTTGAAGACAAAAAAAAGGGCTGGATCTCATACAAATGAAACGCAAATCGTTGCATAACTCGAGAACTAATCAGGGAAATGGAACCAAATTTGGCATGTGGAAGTATTTGAAGAAGAGAAATATTTCTATGGTGATTTGAGACTCTTCCGCCATTTGAGGAGGGGGGGGGGGGGAGGGCACTCAAACAAATGGAACACAAATTTCTGCATAATTTGAAAACTTATAAAGCAAATGGAACCAAATTTGGCATTTGGAGGTTTCTGAAGAAGATAAATGTTTCTACGGAGGTTTGAACTCCTTCGCCATCTGAAAGGGAGTAGGAGGTGCTTCAATACAAATGAAACACAAATTTCTGCATTACTCTGGAACTAATCAAGCAAATGGAACCAAATTTGGAATGGACGAGTTTTTGCCATTAAATGTTTTTATGGTGCTTCAAAGCCCCTTCTCCCTCTAAAAAGGGGGGCTCTCATACAAATGAAACACAAATTTCAGCCAAACATGAGAGCTATGCCTACTGCTTTGCAAATTTGTATTCAGTGGTTCTTGGGTCCAGGAAAGCATCTTATGATAGTTTGAGACCCCTCCCGCCTCTAGAAAGGGCCCCCATACAAATGAAACGAAATTTAGCATGGGCGAGTTTTTAAAGGCAAGAAATGTTTTTATGGTAATTTGAGACCGCTCCTCACTCTGGAAAGGGGGCTCCCATACATACGAAACACACATTTAAAACAAACATGAGAACTATCCCTACCGCTATGCAAATTTGTATGCAGGGGTTTTTGGGTCCGGGAAAGGATCTTATGATAGTTGAACACCCCTCCCGCCTGTAGAAAGGGGGGCTCCCATGCAAATGAAAAACTATTTTCTGCATAACTCAAGAACTTATCAAACAAATGGAACCAAGTATGGCATGTGGAGGTTTTTGTAGGCATGAAATGTTTCTACGGTGGTTTGAGACCCCCTCTTTGGAAGAAGGGGCTCTCATACAAATGAAACAAGAATATTAGCCATACATGAGAATTATCCCAACAGGTATGACAGGGTAGTATGCAGGGATTTTTGGAGTCGGGGAAGGTTTTTATGATGGTTCGCATCTCCCGCATCTGAAAGAGGTGCTCCCATACCAATGAAACACAAATTTCTACATAAATCGAAAACTAATCAAGCAAATGAAACCAAATTTGGGATGTAGGGGTTTTCGGAACCAAGAAATGTTTCTATGAAGGTTTAAGACTCCTCCCCTCTCTGGAAAGGGTGGGCTCCCATGAAAGTTTGACACAAATGTCAACCAAACATGATAATCATACCTGCTGTTATGAAAACTTAAATGTAGGGTTTGTTAAGGCCGGAGAACGTTCTTATGATGGTTCGTAGCTCCTTCTCCGCCTGGAAGGGGAGGACTTCCATACAAATGAAACACAAATTTCTGCAAAGCTCAAGTTCTTGAAATTGGAGTTCTTCAAATGGAACCAACTTTGGCATGTGGGGGTTTTTGGGCAGGATTTTTTTTTCTTAGGTGGTTCGAGACGCCTTCCCTCTGGAGAGGGGGAAGGAGGGCTCTCAAACAGACATTTGGACCAAATATGAGAATTATCCATGCACCAAAAACACAAAATGTGTATTTCTCGGGTAAGAAGCATATTTTGATAGAAGTTTGAACCCCTTTTTAGTCAAGAATTGGTTGAGTTATGTACATTATGCACAAGAAGTTAATCTTAGGTGATGCAAGAGAAAATTACGTACAAACTGACAGGATACGGCTTCGTTTGTCTTTGAAATGTTTCTACGCAGAAAGCAAAACCGGTAGAAACAACCGGTCCAAGGGTTGAATTAATAACACAAACCTTTTTTTTTTGCATAAATAACACACACAAGCAAACGAAAATATTTTAAGCAGAGTTATTCAGAACCATAAACGCGCAAGTTTTATTCATCTTTCATTCCTTTAGTTGCATGCGTTGCAAGGCTCGCACCGGGTTCAGTTAGTAAAATATAAAACCTATTGGCACCTCTTACTGCCATAATAAAACCAAATTGATTTCTAGAGGCTTTCATAAAACTTTAATGAAACTTTATAAAGCTGGATGGTTTTGGCAATGTTACTTGGAATCTCATTAGAGATCATTTTTTCTTGTGAGCCATTGAACTTTCGGACTCCAATATCACACCCAATAACTAATACATTGCATAACCCCACGTACACATTAAATTTTTGAAAGCGATTTGATGGTTGCCCACGACCAATGTTGCTTCAAGTTGGGATCCATTACGGAAAATGAAACAAAATCATGCGAAATTGCATTGCAATCTTGCTTTTTTTCATTTTTGGTATAGGTAGCAGGACTGTCGCTTGGAACATAGATGAACAAAGTCTATTCTTCAAATTGAATTAGTAGCTAAACAATTAACAGCCTTTTCTCTTACAGACCAAAAAGTGCGAAAGCAGCAGCAAATTGACCACCATCCACTCCATTTTCCCAACCAAACCAAGCAACCAAGCAAAATGAATCTAGGTGTGATTGGAGCCGGGGTGGTCGGGCTGACGACGGCACTGGAGTTGCAGCGGGAATTTCGCAACGCAAACATCACCATCCTGGCGGATCGCTTCGAGCAGGACACATGCAGCGATGTGGCGGCTGGGCTGTTTCGACCTGGAACGAGCTTTTCCGGTCCGACGGAGGAAATTACCAGGTATGGCTGAATAGTTGGGACAGGTACCTACATGCCGCAGCAAATGACATGAGTGTAGCATAGAAAACGGGCAATAACAACCGGAGAACACGGCATATTCCGGTACGCTTTGTGCAGAGGAAACTGGATCGCGTTTGGCTGGCCATTACGCGCCACTAATGGTATCCTGATGGGTTATGGAGAATTGAGTTGCCCCTCCCAACGAAGTGGATGATGGTTTGGGAGGAAAATTTCACTTCCTGTTTAATATGGAGACGCCTGGTTTCCCATCCACGGGTTATTGATTTTTCAATTGAAAAGGAATTATCTTCCAGTTCATCGTTCACTTATTGGTGTTCTATTGAACTTGATTGAGTATCACACGTGGTTGGCCGGAGGAGGCGCCAAATCGCAACTCAGTCTCTTATATTGATTTCGATGGAGTTCCTCCCTGAGGCTTTCACAGTCGTTGCCGATGACGGTATATCTCTTTTCACCGAAATACGAACCCGACTGAACTCGACGTGGCGTGATTGGCTCTAATCGGTTTATTTTCGATTTACACCTCCTTCGAGTGTCGGCTTGTCCTTCCGAGTTTTCATTTTTGTTTTCCCTGTTCGTGTACCCGGGCTGGTCGGGGTGGATATGTGAAGAGCCTGTGGTACGTATGCTGGAGATGGCAATCGATAAGTATGCCTCTTGTCATGCTGGAGATGAAGCCTTGTTCGGTTGGGTGTTTGAGGTGGTGGTTGTGTTTGGAATCCCATAACATAGCATGGTTGTAAAAGAAACGTTATATGATCTCGTTTGTCATAAACTGTTCTGGCATGTTGCTTCGGCATGCAGCTTTAATGGAACTGCAATGTGGCATGTTTCCTCATTTCCTTTCGTGCAGTACTGAAACAGATGTGCTAATGTTTTGGGTGTTTCTATCTTGCTACTAAATAAGGGGTCACACATTTGCCAACGTCGGGGAACGTATGAAGAATATAATGAATAATTTTTGGCATGCGAACGAATAAAACGGTGGCATTTTTAAACATTGTTTGTTTTTGAAAATGATCACACTTTGCTCAAATGCCACAGGCATGCTTAGAACTCGGTTTGAGAGTTATGTTTCAGTTTTGCTGAAAGCAGCTGACATTTTCAGTATATCTAGTTGAACAATGCATTAGGTCCTAAGTAACATTGAGAGATTCTCTTCGTCGACTTGCTCTTTGTTTAATAACTTGTGTATTAAACGATTTGCTGATGTTTTGAACGTATTGGATCCCTTATCACAATTTATACTACCGTACTGTATGCTGAAAATAGTTAAACATGTTTTTACATAGCCGTAGGAACGCAAAGAGAAAGACGACAAAGAGGATTTCTCGTAATACAAAACCTACGCATGTAAGCTTCCTATTCCATCGATTAGAAGAACTCTTGTTCTTCAAAATGGCCGTAGATTAATGAGGCAAGTTTCCAAAGTCGACAAATTCAAGAGAGAAGCCATTGTTTACGTTTGTCAGTTAGGCCCTAATGAAACATCTTTATCAATTTGTTCCCTTTCAAGAGGGTGCACGGCATATGTCCGTTATCTGGAACCGTATATGGAAATTAAAAGGTCCGTGTGAAGAGGTACTTGAAATCCATCGAGTTGTTGGATGCCGTGACCAAGGACGTACCGACGGTTGCTGGTGATGTGGAAAAGTTCCAGAAAATGGACAACAATGCATCGAACGTGTTCACGATGACATTTTGGACCTGATTCAGGAGAAGAACACTAATACGAATGAAATTTGAACCGTGCTAGAGAATGTCTAAGGCAAGAAGTAAATTTCCTTGCAAACTTTGTCCGGAAGCCGCCGGCCTAACTGAAATCTACTGGTGTTAAGCTTTTTTTTTAACTGGATGGAAAATCTGCTCACAGACTCCTGAAGAACTCACGGTGTGGGGATGAGGGTGCCGACTCCTCGACCCACTAAAAACCCACCCATGCCTCTAGCCTTGGTCCCCTCCAGGGACTTTGGTAGTTAGTTTATCCCTCTGGCCTGTGGCTGATCGTTTCGCCACTTGTCTTGTAGCTCTAAGACAATCTGGGAGGCCGCCGTTTTAACCGCGTCCCAAGTGTCCTGTTCTTGACACATCCTCTGGACAAGATTGTCCGGTGTCGTGGCCCGACCGCTCACTGCCATCATGCCGTTTCTCGCATCGTTGAAGCGAGGGCAGACGAAGAACACATGTTCCGCAGTTTCGTCCGCTTCCGCGCATACGGGGCACGCTGGGGACTCAGTGGAGTGCGAGGCTGTTAGTTCTACCTCTTCGATGGATTCGCCACATATCTCAAGGGTGATGTCGTCTGCAAACCCGACGATCTTCACCCCGTTCGGAAATTCAAGCCGTAGTACCTCGTCGTACATCATGTTCCATAACACTGGGCCCAGGATCGAACCTTGCGGGACGCCTGCGGTGATCTGAATACAATTCTGGCCTGCCTCTGTATTGTATACCAGTACGCGATTCTGGAAATACGTTCCCAGAATCTTGTACAGGTATCCCGGCACGTGAAAACGTTGGAGCGAATCAGCGATAGCAGCCCAACTGGCGCTACTGAACGCATTTCGCAGAAGAAGAGAAAACATAAATATGACTTGGTAAGTCATAATCGAATTACTACAAATAATAATGACTGTAGTGTGCTACTTGGGGAAGGCTGTAATCGAAGTCTAGCTGTGCGTGGAATTAGGTGATGCTAATAAAGCGATAGTTTCACAGCACAATCCGCTACCAACCTTCGACGATATGATTCCACATTTGCACAACTGCAAGGTATTCTCAAAGATTGATTTGAACAAAGCGTTCCATTAAATCAAATTATCAGAGGGTTTTCGAGCAGTTACAACCTTTGCGGTTCACGATGGGTGGTACCGGTACAAGCGCCTCACTTTCGGGATGAACTGCGCCTCGGAGTTGTTCCAGAGTGTCATCGGGAGAATTTTAGCTGGGATTAAGAATGTGACGCCGTTCATCGACGATATCTTGGTTTTCGGAACAAATGCATGAGAACACGACGTGGCGCTGGCTGCTGTCTGAAAGAGACTGCAGGAAACTAGAATCATAATCAGTGCTTCGAAGAGCCAGTTCCGAAAGGATGAAGTAACGTTCATGGGGCATCAATTGACCAACCAGGGAATCAATCCTTCCGAAGACAAGGGAGATGCACTCCGTGGGAGCAGGAGTCCTGAAACATCGGAGGAGCTTAACAACCTGGGTCCAGAATCTTTCAACGATGACAGCACCTCTTCGAGACCTCTTGCGAAAAGCCGTTAATTTCAGTTGATAGTAGAAGCATTCTAAAGCTTTTGAACGGATTAAGCGTGAAGTTTTGAACCCTCGGAACCACAGCTGTTATTCTCCGCACGACGAAATAATTTTGATGGCCGATGACAGCCCGTTTTGCTCCAATTGAGGGACGGGAAAAGCGAGTGATCTGCTACATAAGCAAGAATCTTTCTCCAACCGAAAAGGCCTACACCCAGGACGAACGCTGAGCTCTAGTATGGGCGATAGAAAGGTTAGATCTCTTAGAATTTGTAACAAATCACAAACCGCTCAAGATGATATTAGGGACCGTGTCACCGTATTGAACGTTGGGCTTTATGCTTGCAGTCGTTCCACTGTACGATTGTACACGTTTCCGAAAAGGATTTCCACAACTGTTCATCATACGGTCCAGCCGGAGAGCCAATGTTGGTTGCTATCTTGGACGAGACCTAACCAACTGCCCTAATGGTAGATGACATTCTGCGGAATACTCTGAAAGGAGGCGGAGTTATCATCGGTCAAGGAAGCGTTGAATACCAGTTGATGGAAGATGCTGAAAAGATATAGTCCATCTAAGGAGGAGCTTGGCTGTGTAAATGACATCCTGATGAGGGAAACTGGAATCGTGATTCCAGCTGGGCTTCGGGAGCGCGTGTTGAAGTTATCGAATATCGGTCATCCAAGGATAGAGCAAACAAAGCAGTGTCTCCGGAGCACAGTCTAATAACCACAAATTGATAAGGATGCAGAACAGCTGGTGAAATCCTGCTTAGGAACCAATGGCAGTGAGAGAGTTACTTTTAAGTCAGAAAAAGGATGATTTATGTAAGTTAATGAAGCATACTACTATGTATTGGCCCAGCCCAATGGAAAAGCTGACCACCAGAACAGGTCAATTATGAAGATTCTCAGGAGATCCAAAAATCGGATTGAGAGACCACCTAGAGGAGGCATACTATCGATTTTCCTTAGGTAAACATCCAATGACGGGACGCTTTCCAGTCGAACTTCTGTTTGGAAGAAAATTGCGTGATTGGATACCTCAGATGACAGAGACCGAAGACACTGGAGATGCTGAAATAAGAGATCGTGATTGGATTTACAGGAACATCGCCAAGGCTCACCATGATGCTAGCAACTGGACTGCTATTTCTAAAGTGTAACCCAACGCATCAAGTGCTAATGCAAAATCTGATGCCACAGGAGCAAACTAAAGCCTGTCCACGTTATATTTCGGACACCAACATAATAGAAGCAACAAAAATTTACACATAATTCAACAAATCCGATTGTTTATTTCACAATAATAGAGATGTATCTACAAAAGAAACAGTTGACGAAGATGTTAATCCTTCTTTCTCGAACTTTCTGTGGTACACCCCCATCAGGTTCCGTACGGTATCCTCAGATACGCTCGTCACGGCGGGCTCCATCTTCTCTGGCACCACTTGCTCTCTTCTTAGTTTTGAAGAGTTTCCGCTTAACTAGAACCCAGTACTTCTCTATTGGGCGAAGATCTGGACAGTTTGGTGGATTGGCTTTTTCTAGCACGTATGTGACCTCTTGTACCTTATAGCATTCCAGGATGGATTTCTCATAGTGACAAGAGGCCAAATCAGGCCAAAACAGAGTCGTGGCTTCTGATAAACGGTAGCAACCGCTTTTGCAGACATTTGGTCTCGTACAAATTCTTATTGATATTGCCGGTAGAGGCGAAACTTTTAGATTTTCGACCACAACTACATATGGCCTGCCGAATCAAATACTTTTTCGAGAATTTGGACACCTTCTTTATCCGAAAATGCTCGGCAATGGCGTTTCTAGGCATTGCGTTATAAAAAGCCAGACCCCGAAGCTGTCTAAAGACTTCGAGTACGTATGGCTAGTCGTCCATTATGACGTTTGTACATACTTTTGTTCCACTTCCAACCTTCCGATCCACAATATTGCTTTTCGGTAGTTTGAGTTTCTTGGCATAAAACATGTTGTAACCACGAAATAAAAATGGAGAGCTCCAGCTATCAGTATATGTTAACCGGTTCGAGATCCGCGAAATAATTCAAAATCTACACTGAAAGAAAGGTGTCCGAAATTTAACGAGGATAGGCTTTATCACCGGAGTTTCATCCAGAACCTTGCTAAAAGAAAGGTACGATCCAAGGTTGGTAAGGGCCTGTTCATAAACCACGTAGACTAATTTTTGAACATCTCAACCCCCCCCCCTTCGTAGACTTTTTCTCCATACATTTTTTTAATTTTGTATGGAGCGCAGACTTTGCCAAACCACCCCCCCCTCCCCCCATAGTCTACGTGGTTTATGAATAGCCCCTAACAGCGTTCTGATGGAGACCGCTGAAGGGAAATAATACCGAAAAAAATCTTCCATTTGAAAAAGTTGGTCAGTCATTCACTCTAAATCATGATGAGCCCTCTGATGCGGAATAGATTAGGCTGTCGTCGATAACTCGAGTTCCATTCAGCACTCCGTTATCTAGGAGGCGCAAGGAGGCGCAGTTGAAAGACCAAGCAAAGAAGTAAAACGCTCGCTTCATTTTGAAGACTACGAGATGGATGATTAGTTGAATCGTAGACAGACAGACATTCATGCTTGAACAGAACAATTCAAATTTGATGTTTAAAACTTCAAATCTTATTACACTGAACTCATCTTGCACACTAGTGCCGCCTAGTCAACCTATTGCTAAATTATATGTGACCGTTTGACTGGCAACCCATTTTTTTCTTACCAATAAAAACAAACCTTTGACGCCATCTATTAGGTTACTGCTACTTGATATCACGAGGGAAGCCATATTTTGACACAGGTATGAGATGAAGTCAAACGCCTGTCTCTGGTTGAACTACTGCTGTTAACCGAAAAAAAGGGGAAATGTTATGTTAATAATAAATTAGACTGGCAACAATTCACAAATAGTTTTAGCAGAGGGAAGATCAAGAATGGAGGAAGAAGTTCACAAATGAATTGTCAAGTAAAATAGACGCGCTGAGTTATACTGATTTAATTAGATTCCGGAACCAATTTACAGAGCTAACCCAAACAACACAAAACCGTCATAATTAGTTACAGCGGCTTGATTGTGACTTAATTGAGTAGCATTGGAGCAAAATCTACTGTATTGCAACAAGTGTGCTGCAAGGGAACTCAACTTATTTCGTAGGTCGGTGGTAAAATTTGACAACTGTATAACTTTATACTGAGAAAATTTTCTAAACAAGGAAGTGAAAAAAATACCAATTCTAGAAAGCAGATAACAACGTTCCTCCCTTTTCAATCCTCAACACACTTCTGGCATCTGTAAGTACATCATCACACAGCTCAGCAGCAACACAAAAACTCGCTTGCCTAAAAGTAACACTTTGTCAGTCACCTGTTCCGTCAATCTACGAGTCGTTCCGTGTTCTAGACCCGGGTGGCAATCCATCAACATAGCAACCTTTCCCTCTAGTATATTTATTTATAACGAATATCGCCAGGCATGTTCATAAAAGAGGAACCACACAAATGCATCTACACACTCAAAAATATTGCAAGAACCCTACGCAAAACCACTCTCAATAGTCCCGTACACACATATTTTTATTGGGTTGTTTATAATCTGTAAATATAGGCACGGAATTGTAAACAGCGCCTCTAAAAATAGACTGGTGCACGGGTCGGCAGACAGAACAGAACGAAGCGGTCTCTATTCCTGTCCAATGTCGCCGTAGCATGCCACCGCGCCGCCGGTTCCGCAAACAAGTGGCGACGATACCCGCTGCCCGTGATGAGTAAATAGGGAAGAGCGATGAAAAAATCGCGACAACCTTATGTGTTGCGCACGGCAACCAGCTTCGAGGAAGCCATAAATTACGTAACGAGCACAAATGTATGCAAATGAGATGAATCGGTGCCACATGCAGAAGGGCACAGGACGTCGGATGGTCCGTGCATTGGGTTACTGCCATTGCGGAATCGGAAAGCGATTTGCACTGAAAATACGATTTAGTATGTGGTGTAACGAAATCGATCGTTTGATCTATGACGCCACGCGTTGTTCACTTCAAGGAAATGGATTCGTACTTTCTACAAAGCTGCTTTGCCAATAGATTCCATACTTGCTTTTGATGTATTCATAAAATATGCGTTTTTCTAAACCGCTAACGAAAAAGTTACGAATAATTCGTACACTGGAAAGAGAAGGAAATAAATTTTACGGACAACCTCTTAGATAGTTTTTTCAAGGTGTTAGAATTTTAACCGAAGAAACGAAATTTATATTGTTGGATTCGGAAAATAGTGTTTAAATCGTTACTGATGTATATTTCTGAATTCAATCGAAAAATCTTTAGAGTGCTGTCAAAACTCCATTGATGACGCCATCTTACAATGATTTACAAAATTTCAGAGAGCAGAGAAATCAATTATATTAGTTTCGCCCTTATTTCAACTCTATGTAGAGGTTGGATAACTCCNGAAATAAATTTTACGGACAACCTCTTAGATAGTTTTTTCAAGGTGTTAGAATTTTAACCAGAAGAAACGAAATTTATATTAGTTGGATTCGGAAAATAGTGTTTAAATCGTTACTGATGTATATTTCTGAATTCAATCGAAAAATCTTTAGAGTGCTGTCAAAACTCCATTGATGACGCCATCTTACAATGATTTGCAAATTTCAGAGAACAGAGAAATCAATTATATTAGTTTCGCCCTTATTTCAACTCTATGTAGAGGTTGGATAACTCGCAAGGACGATGCCAGCTAGTGAACAGATACTTTGTATAATAACAACGGAGCGGAACCAGTTCAGTTTCGAATCATGTCCGCCGTACGTGGTGTAATATGATAATAGGAAATTATGCAGAACGAGAATAATTGCATGCAAAGAAGCCTCCCATAACTCAGTCAGTAGACATAGAGATACAAAATGAGACCCTACAGGTGGCGGTTGGTTCGATTTCCTGGAAATTCAATGACTACTCTGAACCAAAGTAATGTTTTAATTTGTTGGACGGAGCTTTTGACTGATGAATGATTTCAACTCCACTCAATCGATTTCATTTCAGATTCTTCACACTAGAGTAACAATAGCATTATGCATAGGTTGAGTTTACCGAAATTGGCCAAAAATCGGAAACACTCAGAATATGGCTAAAGTTCTTGAACCGAAATCTAGGAAAACGGAAAGAACAGAATTATTGGTAAATCTATTACCATGGAAATGAAAACTTCTGACACCAGACAATGAACTAAACGCGTATGTTCAGGTTGAATAAAAAAAAAGAATTGTGAAAAAGAGTGTACATTTATACTCTTTTGGTTACAAGAACCCATGTAAATATCCAACAAACATCGGTGTTGAATTAGAGCTTGTTAAAACAAATTTGGAGAAGCTATTCAACTATTCTAGACGAAACAGCTGAATAGGTTCTCCAAATTTGCTTGAACAAGCTCTAACTCAACACCGATGTTTGTTGGATAGCTATTAACCCTCAACATAAACCCAGTACATAAAGATCAGTTTATACATAACATCTCTTTTTAAGGTGAAGATGCATTTTAGCCATAAATGGCAGCTAAAGCGTGTTTCGATCAAAATTTAGTCGACTTAAATTTGACGCATTTTCGTGCATCAAAGCACTATGCACATCCCTAATTTTGAAAATGTGTGCGTGTAGCATCATGCCTCTACTTGGATTTTGAGATTAGCACTTCAGTTATCAAAATGTCATCCAAGGAAGAGAAGCAACGCATCAAAATTTTGCAAGTGCATGGCGAAAATCTACACTTTTCTCACGCCTAGTAGGCGAAATTGTTAAATGTGGCTAAACCAACCGTTACCAACGTATTAAAGGGTTCGCTGAACGTTTGTCGACAGCCAGGAAAGCTGAATCGGAAGGGGATCGAAAACCGGAGGCCACAGCGACGACAAAAAGAGTTGCCCGCTGTTTCGAGTGGAACCCCAACCTCTCCGTCCGAGATGTGGCAAAGAAGCTGGGAATGGCGCCTTCAACCGTGGATAGAGCCAAAACACGAGCTGGACTGTCGACCTACAACAAAGTAGTGACTCCAAATCGCGACGATAAACAAAACACGTCGGCCAAAGCACGATCGCGAAAGTTGTTCACGAAGATACTGACGAAGTTTGATTGCTTGGTACAGGACGATGAAGCTTACGTCACTTCCTGGACAGGAATTTTATTCGGCAACCAGACGGGGAAAGGTGGCAAATATTTTCAGGCACATTAAACTGTCAAAGTTTGCGAAGAATATCTGGTGTGGCAGGCCATCTATACCTGTGGCTTGAAGAGCAACTTTTACATTGCGACCGGAACCGTCAACCAGGAAATTTAACTGAGCGAGTGCCTACTAAAACGTCTACTATCTTTCCTGAAGCGACACAATTGTTCCGTTCTATTTTGGCCGGATTTGGCATCTTGCCATAACGGAAAAAAGGCCATGGTGTGGTATGCTGCCAACAATGTTCAAGTGGTGCCCAAGAACAAGAACCCTCCCAACACGCCAGAGCTCCGCCCAATCGAACAGTATTGGGCCATCGTCAAGCGGAACCTTAAGAAGACTCAGAAAGCTGTTGTGCGCGAGAAATAGTTCAAGGCAAACTGGTGCTCTGCGGCGAATAAAGTGGACAAGGAGACTGTACAAAATCTTATGGCAGGTGTTAAACGAAAGACCCGGCAATTCGCATTCGGTAAAAAGGAAGCTTAGCTGCAAAATACTCCACCGCGGCGTCAATGATTGTGAGCTGATTTTTTTTATTGATAAGCCATCGTTTGAGGAATGGGGACAGATAATAGTCCAAGGGAGCCAAATTTGGGGAATACGGTGGATGCGGAAGCAATTGGAGCTCTTAAGTCATTGGTTTTAGCCGTGGTTGATGCTCTTGTACGCCGGCGCATTGTCTTGCAAAAACACAATTGGTTTTCTCTTCATGTGAGACCGTTTTGCAGTGATTTTGGCCTTCGATCGCTCCAGTAATACTCGCTGTTGATGGTTTTATTCTTTTCGATGTAGTCCACGAAGAGTATGCCATGACAATCCCAGAAAACCGGCGCCAAAATCATGCTGACCCATTGAGATTCCCTAGGCCACTTCGGTGCACTCGTGCCGGCTTCAGTCCATTGCCGGGCACTCATTCTGTTCGCTGGTGTGTTATAGTCGATCCAGGTTTCATCATCAGTTACTAATCGGCGCCAAAAGGTGGGGTAACTTTGTCATATGAAGAATCTCACCCAAAACATGGCATGTACGCTCAGTAATAATCTGCGCGGAATCTGCTAGCTCACGCGTCTTTATTTTTCGGATTAGCCAACACCATTTAACGAACTTTTTGACATTGTCCTAGCATTTGAATTTAAGAAAATGGACAAAAATTGGCGATTTTTCATAAGTTTACCTTAACCCGTACTGACAAAACTGCCCATGCAGTATCAATCATAGTACCCAAGGAGTCAGCAGACATAATTTGATAGCTCTCGAACTCTAACCGTGATGGCAAAAACAGTGAAGCAACTCCGTTCAGAAGTGTGCGCGTTCAAAGAACGACACCCCGCCGCGTCGAAAACGGACATCGTTCGGCAAGAAAGAAAGCCCGGTTCCGGACGGCCGTCGACCCTGAGCGACAAGAAGCTACAAAGGATGCTGAAGAGGAAGACCGAGGGAAGAGTGGCTACATCGCTGCGTGCGCTTGGCCGGGAAGTCGGTTCAACCGGCTAAACAGTGAAAAAGTACCTGGCGAACATGAACATACATGTCAGGAAGTGGAAGTTGCGTCCACTAGTCTTCGGAGCTGCAGGAATAAGATGGTCAACTCGATTTTCCTGGCGATTCGTGACGTGGCGGTGGTGATGGACGACGAGACCTATTCTCACTATGGATGGCAACGACTGGCAGGGCACTTCGTATTTTACTTCCCACGAAGGAAGTGAGCTCCGAGGTAAAGTTCATTTCACACTCCACGTTCCCCAAGAAGGTGCTGCTGTGGCTGACAATCAGCGAGAAGGGCATGTCAAAGCTGCACTTCTTTGTGCTCTGGCCGTGAACGGGGAAATTTATAGTACGAAATGCCAGCCGGAAGTTGCGTCGTTCATCAAGAAATACCATAAGGGCGAAGACGCGGTGTTCTGGTCGGATCTGGCGTCGCCCCACAACTTGAAGCGATCATTGGAGGAAATGGAGCGGCTGAATATCGACGAGGTACCCAAGTCGGTGAAACCGACCAACGTCCCCCAGCTTCGTCCCATCGAGAATTTCAGGAACAACGTTCAGGAACCGCAGGACGCTCGCTGCCATTCAATCACTTCCCTCTCGGTGCACTGAACATTTTTCTCAGTAATCGTAGTGGAGTCCGCATTAGCCGGCATTGCTACAACAGCCAGGTCGAGCAAATCACCGAACAAGACTGCGATAGTTCGTCGGATCATCGAAATGTTTTCCTGAATCGACCAGCTTCGAATATCTGGGATCCTTAAATAATTTTTGCATGTTTCGTTCCATCCATTCCGTGCATTTTAAGCAAATTGTCGACGTAGTTGCGCAAACGGAGCTTGTAAGCATCGCCATCACGTCGCAATTCAAACCCCGAATAAAAATTGCACTTCCTCGAGATTGAGCAGCTCGAATTCCGCGTTTAAGCGCTCTTGTATATTCTCGATTTCAATTGCATGAGTTGACGCTAGCACAAGATCGTTCAAGTACACCAATAGCAGAACTTTTGTCTTCTCACTATCTCGAATGTACAGGAGGGATTTGCAATCTGTTGATTATTGGAGCGGTCCCATGATTTTGGCGGATAGTTACATACTTTAAGCGAATCGTTTACCAAAACCCTGCTGCTATTCTTTGCCCAACTATCCAACATCTCAGTGATTTCCCGTGGAAGTGCAGAGAATTTCGACTTCCTCCAAAGCAAGTATCATATCAACACGTTCCTTCCCATTCCCTACTTGACCAGCATTTGGGGACGGCCGGCACCGGTACACATTGAGGATGTATGTTAGTTCTGGGTCTCCTTGAATGACTTCACCACCAGGGACACTGTTGAAACCTGTAAATCCTGGTGTTGTCCGATCCAACTGTGAGACGCAGTGGTGTGGCACACATAATTTTTGACGGATCTGCTCTTGTTCTGATCCTATCTCAATAACCACTTGACAAATTGTGATGAAATGTTGCCAACGTCAAACGACACACTAAAAAGTAACATGCTAATTACGGTGTCCATCAGTACCGAGATTTCTTTCTATGCCTCTTTAATTTTTTTTTTTTTGCTGTTCGGAAAGTCGGCGTTCAGCGCACTCTTCAATCAACGTTTCTCCAAAAACTGATCCAATCTGATCTTTCGTGTTCGTGTCGTGTTTTATTTTCTCGCATTTCGATAATGCTCTCTGTTTTTCGAACTTAAGTTCTTATTTTCTCGTCGATTCTCTCACTCTCTATTGATGATAAAATGAACAGTAGAGCAAAACTAAAACGGCCAGCCATTTTAAATCAGTTTTTAATCGTTTCTTGCTTTCTTTCCTCAAAAGTGGAGTCACTCAAATTCGAGTAAATGTAACTGGGATTGACAAGCCAACATACATTTGATTTGAGTCGATGTTTTTATTTTTCAACATGTCAATCCCAGTTACATTTACTCAAATTCTAGTGACTACACGTTTGAAGAAAGTGAGTCACAAACGACTCAAAACTGAGTAAAAAGGGCTGACTATACAGAGGTGACAAATGTCCATAGAAGGAGAAGAAAATAACGACTTCTGTGATGCACTGGTACAAATACAAGTTTGATTTTCTTTTTCATTATATATTTATTTTCCGAGTCTTCACAAGCCCTTTCTCGTGGTGAAATCGGTGGGTGTAAAAAATGAATACGGAATTGTTTTCGTTTTCCTATTGAACTTTTAGTGGACATCAGTAAATGACAGTAATTCAAATACAATTCAAAAAATTTACATTAATAATAAAAATAAACTACAATTCACAATTATTTCAATACACTGCAAATTATTCCCCAATAAGACCAAATTAAATAACACCTATAGCCAACATGCTATAAAATCTGTCAAAACAGACAGGATCTTTTGAAACTTTTGCCAATAGAAGTAAATAGAAGCACAGAGAACAGACAACTAAACTAGAAAATATTTTCCAAAAAACTTGTGTAAGGATTCAAATTAAAATACGTTGAAACACTACTGCCATCTCTCGGGATATTGCCACTTGCTATTTGATCGCGGCAGCCATGTTTGTTTATTTCTCGCACCTAACTGCTTTACGCACCAATGAACCTTACTCATATTTGAGTAATGCTGAATCAAAATTGAATAAAAATTGTTCCTCAATGGTTTAATACAAAAAACAAATCGCTTTATGGAGAAAACTAGCGGAATGTTTTGAAAATTGATCGTGCTTCTTTTAGGCTGGATAGAAACAGTTTAAATGAAAAAATAGAAATATAATTTACTCATCCTCTTTTTTGAGATTTTGATTGAACAGTAAACAACATGAGTAAAATTCGCGTTGAGCACGCGCTGAAACACAGGAACTGAATTGTGAAATCTTTTCAGTTGATGAATAACATTTTAAGTGAGTCCGAATTCTATTTATTCATCATTTTTGCAGATAAATTCATGCGGAAAGATTTTCGGTTCCGTTTGCTGCCACGTTTATTTTTCAACGCAATTTTGTGCAGGAACCGCACCGCTACCAACAATCTTTGAATGGATGTGTTGAAAATATAATCCACAAGTCTCTCGAAGCACAATCTACAACTCGCGAAATCGAAGGAGTTGTAATCAAGATATGCTTTCAAACGTGCCTTGGTACCTTTTCTCTTTTCATACAGAAATTGCCGAAACTTAAGTTTAAAGCACCACAATGCCACCAATCCAACATATTATTCGGGATATGCACGGGACGTGAACGTACACATTAGAAGATTTTACAGTATTCGGTAATTTTTTACCAAACTTTCAACAGCTGAACGTTCGGTAATCCGATTTACCGGATTTCGGTAGAAATTTTACTGTATTCCGGTACAAAAATTACCGAAACTTGTCAAATTTTACGAAGTCGTTAAGTTGGATTGCAGACTGTTCAACTGTTGAAGTTCGGTAAAAAGTTACCGAATACTGTAAAATTTCTGAGTGTGTAGACCCACAACCGGGAACTCAAAAAACTTTAGGAGAGAAATGGTCGGAGCATATATTTTTACCGGGAAAGCTATAACTCCCTGCAAGGACAATATTTTCTGCAGTTCGGGCGACTCGCAGCAAGATACCCAGTGGCTTCATCTACAATGGTTTTTCAGGAGCATTGGAAGTGAATTCACAAAATTGAATGTGGTACTTACAAATCCAGCATCCTTGGGAAAACTGTGAAAAGATTTTCCCCGGGTAATACCGTGCCTTCTTACACACAATAGAATTCACACTTACGGCCCATGTCGTTTCCGATAAAACATGTTTTGCTAATGAAATTTTTTGACATTTGGGCTACTAAGATGCGCGACGGTCGGTGAAGTGAATAGATGGCGATGGCAGCGCCATCACCAGAATTGCCAGTTACAATTATAGACACTCAAGTAATAGACCGGACAACGTGCTGCCTATGTTGTATCAAAACGAACATTTCCTCGCATTTCCCATACGATTTGACAGTTGTTTTGGATACATCAGCAGTGCCAGACTCACGTTGTCGGTCTAGTGCTCTGATGAATCTATAGTTACAATGATTATGAAATGGCAGTTAAATTTCTTACACACTTTTTGAATTTGACTTGGATGTCTGTTCTCTGTGGTAGAAGTGGTTCTCCACCGCTCTGCACCCGTGTGTTTTCAATTTTTCATAAAGTTGCATTATGATCACGATTTTCCCGCATACAGGTCGGAGGTCTTCTTTGTTTACATGGCAGCGGCACCCGCTTTAAGGATATGCAAAGTACTGATTTTTGCCCTGATTTTCCCCTTCTTCCCATTTTCATACGAAACGCTAGCTTGACTTGTGAGAAGTTTAAGTACTAGGACAACAAAAGTGAGTGAAATTCTTGAGCGCTGTAGGGTGGCTCTTCTCCACCATACATTTGAACCTAGCTGAGGTAGGATGGGTGGGGTTTCAACGGAAACAGTCACGTAATTGTGTGAGAGGGTAGGTCAAAGCTCCATGGCTGAGAACTGGGTTAGGTGGCGGTAAGCTGCTACAGAGTATGTCTGCTGCTGTGTAGTGGTGAACTGAATAAAAGGGGATTCACATAATGCCTTTTTATCCTTCTTAAAAGGAAAAGTACATAGTGCCGGTCGTTCGGGAAACCGCTAAGCAACCGCTAGACCGAAATGGTCGTGACAACAAAAGTATTGCAGTCTCATAGAACGATATCGATTATCTTGGAGAGGAGATATTGAATATGTATCATAAACCATGTTCAACTTATCATACGAATTACTTATGAAATCTCAATTACGGCAAATTTGGCAGAAAGTCAATACGTAAGAAGAGTCCGAGCTGACCACAGCTGGATAAATTCAGAATATTAAATTTATCGAGCAGAAAGTAGGCTCTGACATCCACAGGAGATATGTCATCACTGCTGTGGCCTGGTGTTGACACAAAAGTGACCCCCCTGAAGTATCGTCTGCGGGAACATATTCACAAGATTGTCATTCCTCTATCCTATCGGGACACGACTCGTACAACATGAGCGAATGCCTGCGATAGCCTTTTGCCTGGCTGTTCCCATTCAATTCACACCTGGTGTCACCTCGGCCGGTCGTCATCATCGGTGCAGTTACGTTGTTGTTACTGGTGGAGTGCACTAGAAGCCACTAGAAGCCATCTGATACCAGCATCAGGCAGAGGTATATCTGTACAGATGGCTTGTGCAACGATGTAAACAGAACGGTCGAGTTTGCAGTGAAACAAACACTGCATGATTGGAATCCCAGCGGTGAAATGGATTTTTTCAAATTCAGTTTTAATTGGGTTTGATACGACGTGGCCTTGCGTGGATTGCTCGTAAATTGCTTCAAATAGTGGATAAAATGCAGGCGGGAAAAGGGATGTCGATGAAAATATCACCGTTTAATTTATTGACAAAGCGTTGATTGCCTCAGTCGCACCACAGAGAAATTTTGAGCAGATCATTCTGCGTTGTATCGAATAGTTTTAAACAGATTACGTGTGATTGTTTGGGTATTCTTATTAGTCATTTTTTTTCGTTCATTTCATGAAAACAAAAAAAGGTTAAACAATTATATTATCAATTGGAATTTGCAAAACAAAAACAAAACCACTAATTCAATAATGGCAAAATTGAGCGTACAGTTTTAATTTTTCGTGGAAAAATAGTACATATAAAGTCAAAAATTGCAAATTTTTATCATTTAGTATTTCGTACGCCACCTACCACATCCAGCGCTGCCTAAGTTGTGGCCCATTTAGTATTGGAACAAACATTTTTGATTCCTACAGCCACCCTATTGATCGGATTTGTAAACTATGACATCTTATGTGTTCCCTATAATAATAAGAACATCAGAAGTTTTTTTTCGTGGTGCAGCTTGAACGTGTTTCAGGGAAATACAAAATAGAAGTGATGATGATGATGATGATGATGGTCCCGCCCTTACCCCTACAAAGGTTTGAGTTAGACGATTTTATCTCTAAGATAATTAATTTGGTGACAATTCAAACCAGTTATGCAAAAAAAAACGAACTGATTTCATCTACAGATATAAATTTCCTCAAAAGTATCCATTTGCTTCACAGCGACATAATCGTGAAAAGCTTTGATGTTAACCACAAAAGTTCGCAAGTATTTCCAGCGATCAGGAAATTCTGTTGCAATTCAGATCACAGAATCCAGTAAAAGGACATTATCAAAAGGCAAGCCCATATCCGATCTTGCCCGCTACAGAGTCAGAGGTTCCAACACTAATGGAACCGCCACTTTAGTTTTGGGCTGACCAAGGATATCCTCAATCAGAGAGATCGAGAAAATTTCCAAACCGAAAAAATCCTGGACCGGCATTAGTCAAACTTTTACTTTCAACCACAAAAGAATTGACGAGAATTCCCCGACATTCAGCCAGACATCTCGCTACTATTTCATAGTACCATCTAAAGCATCAAAGGCCAATTTTTTCACGAATTCAAAAAGAAGTCCGTCATATCTGTATACCGCGCGCGAGCTCAAACAATTGTAGACTACTTTCTTTATTTTTTTTCAAACTAATACAACATTATACAAATTTCCATCATCATCATTGTGACGAACAAAATAATGAGTATTGTAGTATTGTTAAATGTGAAAAATAAAAAGTTTAAAAATAAAATAGCCAACTCATTATAATCCGTTTGTAAGAAACTTCGTCAGATACATTCTTCATTTTCACAAAAAAAGCAACGATAAATGTACAAGAAATGGTCCACCAAAATAATCCGTTTTATAGTAGTAAAACATCGTCAGGTACAATCTTCATAAATATTTGAAAAACAAAATTTTTTAGCTTGCTGCTCAAAATACAGTTTTAACGTGTGAAATACATAGTCTTTTTAAATTCTGAAAGTGTTGGTGCACGTTTAATGTGTCTTGGCATGGAATTAAAAAACATTGATTCCTTTAAAATATAATGAGTTTTGTGAAGCACATGTCAAAAAATTCGGTGTTCTTATTTCATCCGCGTTTCTAGTATTATATCTATGAAAATCACTTCCTCTTTCAATTCGATCACACAAATATCGAGGAAGCAAACCATTAACTGCTTTAAAAATGAACACCATGATTAAATACTACAATTCTTTGCTTCACTGATAAGCCATTGTAACGCGTCTAACATAAAAGTCGAGGAAGTGAATCTGTTACATCTTAAAATCAAGCGCATTATTTTATTCTGCAAACGCGGTAACCTCAATATTTGTGTTTGGTTGTGAGAAATAAAATGGAAGGGCAGAAACTCTAAATGAGGGAGATGATTGATTTGTATAACTGTATTTTGCAAGTAGTTAGATCGTTTTTAATCGGCATAGAATTCCATACTTCTTGGCAATTTTCTTGATGACATTGTCAATGTGAGCGTTGAACTTTGCAGCTTGTCATCAATAATAATCACGCCAAGATATTTAATCTCCCGGACGCGATCAATTGCCTCACCATCAATCGTAGCTGAGACATCCTCATTTACTCGATTCTGCGAAATTACCATATATTTAGTTTTGCCTATATTCAATTTCAATTGCTTACATTTCAACCATCTGCTTAGAAAACGCAAATCTTCGTTCAAATGGGTAGCGGCTTCATTTTAAATCTTTAGCTGCAATGAACAACACGGTGTCATCTGCAAACAGTTAATGTCACGAAATCGTAAAACACGTCGCATGTCATTAATATACATAATAAACAAAGGACCCTATTACGCTAGGGGCGCTCCAAGGTCATTCCCCACGGGACTGGAAACAGAATCATTAAAAACAGTCCGTTGAGTTCTGTCAGACAAATAGCTCTACAAACCATCTGTATGCAGTACTCGAAATTCCAGCGCTGTATTGTTTTCAACAACAGGAGCCACAAAGAAATTGTTTCAAAAGCGCGTTTCAGATCCAAAAAACAGCAACAATCGTTTGTTTACTCTCTACGATTATCTTTTCATTTTGCTAATACTAAATTCAACGCGGTTTCACAAGAATGGCCTTCCCGGTAGCCAGATTGTTCCGGTATCAACAAAGTAATTACTATTTAAATATTCCAGCAACTGGCCCTTCACAACAAGTTCTAAAATTTTCTCTTATGTATGCAGCATGTTGATAGGACGAAACTCTTCGGCTTTCATCGTTCCAGCAACCTTTTGAATCGGAACAACCAACGATTCTTTCCACACTTCAGGGCACGTGCCCAGTTTGTAATGATTCATTAATAGCGGTCCAGTAAAGTGTGACCAATGACATGAAAGCAATCTTGAATAACTCCAGCATTAACATTGTCTACTCTAGCCGATTTTCCTAATGAAAAGCAAATATTTCTAAGTTCATCTATTGTGATCGGGTGAAAACCTTCAAATCTGCAATTACTATTAACTGGCTGCTTTATTTCATCAGGTTCATCAACCAATTCAATAGATTGATTGATCAATGAAACACTATTGATGAAATAATCATTAAACTTAGACGCAATTGCTTGTTCAGACTGTTCTATTGTGCCGTCAAAAGTTATGGATCGCGGTTTGCAATTGCTAGGGTTTTAATAAAGAATTCAAAATTCTCCATAACTCTCTGCTATTGTTTTGATGCTGATCAATTTTCCTCTGTATATATTCACAACGAGTTTTTTAATGCATTGTGAATATTTATTCCGCGCGATTTGTACTTATTCCAATGATTCTCACTATTAGATCTACAAAATTTTATGTACCATTTGTCCCTTTTGCGTTTAAGACGCAAAAGATCTAAATTGTACCAGCTTTGTTCAACTAGTTGATTTGTACACGCTTTCAAAGTGTTTGTAAGAATAGCTGCGAGACTCATCTAAATTATCGGTCGCGATTGGAAAATCCACGCTTCTTTCAACAAGGTTAGAAACTGCCTGTTTTGAATATTTCCTCCAGCACTTCAATTTTACAAAACTTCGCTATTATTTAAGTTATTCTCAATTACGTTAATCACTACTGTCTCATGATCGGTTATTTTCAAATCAGTGTCGACAACTGAACAAACAGAATCAAGATTAGAATAAACACGATCAATTAAAGTTCTACTGTGCCTGGAAATTCGCGTATATTCATCAATAGTTTACCTTAAATCTGAAAAAATTAGCTAAATGCTTCAAATGGTTTGAACCTATTATCACTGCCAATTGATATTAAAATCACCAGTCAATACATTTAATTTACTCGAATCAAGAAATACCTCAACATAGTCCTCTAAAATTTCAATGAAACGCAAAGTCACTAGAACTGAGTGAATGATACAAACACCATAATTACCCATCATCATGCCACGTACAACTGTTATACGCAGGAACCAGTTACCATCAACCATTTCGTTGTATGAAGATTGAATTGAACTGAATCTTTGACATAAATAACAACATTGCCAGCATGTCTAGAATGTGATAAACAAGTAGCAACATTATATCCCTGGAATGCAACACTGATCCAAAGGCTTCAATCAACAATGTAGTGTTTTTGCTAATAAAACCAAAGTGGACGTTTTTCTTCAACAATCTGACGTAATGCTACGTAGTTGGTTGACAACCTGAATATTAAAATACAAAAAATCTAATTGATTACCATTCTTCCTGAACGTGGTTGCTATTTATTGAAACGCAAGTCTGCTTTTCTCCTGATCAAAATTTCTCTTATGTACCAAACAATGAGAGCTAAATGCAGCGTATGAAGCTGACGTCAAGTTCATTTTATCGTTCTCTATTCATTTTCAAACAATTAACGCATTTCAATAGAGAGCTGACGCAAATTCGGCAATGTCTTGTGTTTTTGGCTACACCTAGAGCACGTATCACAGTTTTTGCAATTCTGCTCTTGTGTCTCGAATTCTCCACATTTGAAGCATCGCAGCACATTAATGTCGGGATACACAAAGCACCGATCAAAATCTACATTTACCTCTCTATACCAGATATACCATTGCGGTAAATACCCAAATCGACTTCAATTACCGCACTAAACTTGCTGTATATGAACCGTGGATTTTCGTACATTCTTACTACTTTACATCTTTATTTCGATGCCTTCACTTTGACTTTTCAAATAGTCAATGAAAACATCGGAGGATAATTGACGGCTCAGTGCCCACTACTTTCAATCTTGGCTACCGACGTGGGAACAACAGCACTATAATTTTCACCCAGATTGCTTTCAATACTATTTTCACGTTCGATAGCATTAGCACCGATGGCACATCTCAACAATAATGGCACCATCTTTTCCGTTGTTCCTAAAATTGCTAATCTTGTGTGTTTTGGATAAATTTGTTTTTCAAAAAATTACAGAGTTTCATCGCAAGCTTGTTGGACTCTTTTGGTTTGATCACAATAACCAATTGAGCCTTACGATTTAACGGTTTACCTACTGTTCATTTACTATTACTATTTTGTTTTTTACCTTTTTTATTGACATTTTCCTTACTGGAATTTTGACGACATCCGCAAAATTTGCGTTTGTCTTGAAATACTTCACATCGTTATCACTAATTGTATCTACGTTTTTGCCAATTGTCGGTGGATTCAGAGTGAACCAAAATGCCAGACCGCACGCGGGCATCATTCATCACAGCTAAATTTTTCTGCGCATTAATTTCAAAAAGTGAACTTGTCATTGCATTGAATTTCTCACATATTAATTTTCAGAGACCCACATACATTTGTCTCAATTGTTCATCCGTTTTTCAACGCGTCGTCTATTTGGGCATTTGATCAAGAGTGTTTCATCCTTCCTCTATCCTCTTGGCGTCCGAGATCGCATCTTCCTGCCCACCACAAAGCAAGTCTGATAGACTAATCCATACATTTGAAACCAAGATTTGCGTTCTCGGTCACAAGTTTCGCCGTACCCTTTGTAAGTGGTGTACTTGTAATGAAATACACGCGCACACTTTCCTACACGGGTTAACGGGGAGATCAGCCATAAACCATTCCCTCATTGCATGACGAACAACAAGCCATTGTCAAGCAATACACATTGTAAATCGACGCTACCAAACAGCAAACAGCCAACGACCTTATCAGTAAAAACAAGGCAAAAATATCACCAGAGATGCTCCCAGCGCGGGTGAA